>PVJS01000721.1:0-117656 GCA_004027185.1 Glis glis | reverse complement strand
GTGTATGTTCAAAGGCCTCAGTGCCTTACTTTCAAGGCACTCCACTACGTCACCTCTGGCGTGGTGCTTTGTTTACTCTGTCCCCTGTTTTCTCTCTGTATAATAAAAACTTTGTTCAAGCTTGCAACAGTAGTTCTGGCTAACTTTTTCTAAATTAGCTAAGAACAAGAACCCGCGGCATCGCTCCAAACCGTAACATGTGCGCGTGCGTGGGCACTATTAATAATTACGATGAGTCTACAGGTGTAAGCCAGGATTGCTCCAGGTTAAGGGGAACTAATGGTACGCATGGTTTGGGGAGAGGTCTCCTGGCCTTCTCTTCATCCCTAGGCAGGGTGAGGAAGGCAAAGGCGGCCAGCAGAGGCTGCTGCCGCACCAGTTATGTGCCTCACTACCTAAAAAGCTCCCTTCACCATTCAGGGCTGTGGGAGGGAGAGGGCCGTGGCGGGTGAAGTTGGCTGTGGTGCAGGGTTGGGGTCCCCTGTGTGGTGATGTACCAGAGAGTGGAGCCTCAGCTCATCTGGGCCCGGTTTACAGGGAGGTAAAAAGGCTGCGCTTCCTTGAGTTTGGGATGGGGACAAAGCTCACAGTCCTGGGGCCTTGTTTCTCAAAAACTCCCTGTCATTCCTGGATTGGACTGAGACTTTCCTGAATTCTGACAATTCTTGTTCTTACTCCTCCAGGCAAAGGCCAGGCAGGCAGATTCCTAGAACTACCTGCTCTGAGGCCAGTGTCTTCCATGGCAGGAGGGCTCATGGGCTCAGGACCACCCTGAGGAACGCTGGCACCTTCTCTGCCTGCCCTGGCTGACTGTCTGGCAGGTGGGGAATTCAGACCAGCCTTGGGGGTCTGTGAAGGAGAAGGGCTCCTGGCACCTGCCAGCCTTCCCTCCTCTCACCCAATTCTAACTCCTGCAGTAAGACCCTATTTCCTTCTTCCCCACCTGGAGGACTTTCCCTCCCTTGGCCCTCGAGTGTAGAGTTGGGAGACCTTGCTCCTTGCAGGAGAAAGAGATTTCTGTACTGGGATGGGGGTCCTTCTCCTACTCTGGCCTGGGGAAAGACTTGGTGGCTGAGTTGCAGTTGGTCCTCGCCCCTCGGCTGTGATGGCTGGACCCCTGGTTGCTTGCCTGGCACTAGTCCCTCACTCCCATCTTCCCTCTCTGCTCACCTGAAGGGAGAGGCCAGCATCAAGCTTTGCAGATGATCATGCCTTGGTAAAAGGGGAGGTGTTCTAAGCAGGCCGCTGGGAGAGCTGGCCTACCAAAGCAGAGAATTCTGGAGCAGCAATGGGTATCCCGGGTAGCCACAGGGATTGCCATGGCAACAGGAGAGGCAATCCAGCAATAGCAGCAGGGAGGCAGCCACTGAGTGAGCCCTCCCTGAGGCTGGAGCTGAATTCCTGGGGTTGTCAGAAGAGGGACTTGAGGGCAAGAAAGAGATCCAGAAACTCACACCTGCCCCCAATATAGGGCAGTGTGCCCCTGCTTGTTGCCTCTTATCAGTGGAGATCCCACACTCCCTGTTACACATCTGGGAGGCGCCCAGCCCAGGCAGAGAGCCTGTTGGTGCATGAAAAAGGGGGAAGGGGAATCAGACTCAACGGCAAAGATTTGTTTTCTTGTACATCGAAAGAATTGCAATGGGTTTTAGGCCGCACCAGCCCGCTTCTCTACCTGCAGGACTCAGAGCCATCAAAGTTAAACTAGGCTAGTAACCAGGGATCAATTACTGGCCTGTAATGTGCTTTCCAACTTCCCCTTGCAAAAAGCAACCTATTTTGAAAAAGAAAATAAAGGAAAGTACTTTTCTTGCTCTCTGGTGCCACTGAGCTGAGGTGACCCCTCAGCTGGGGTGACCCTTCCCTTCCCAGGGTCCTTTGCCCACTCCTCACCCATTACCTTCACTCACTCAGCCAGGGCCGGGTTAACCCCTCAGGCGCCAGGTCTTGGTGAGGGATGGTTGCTGCTGCCTTCTTCACAATGCCCTCCTCCCAGCAGGGTTCTCAGGAGCACTGAGCGGGCCAAGTCCAGCGCCTGCCAACCTCCTCCCCGCCCTCCCTCTGCCTGCCAAATCTGACTTTGATTAGCGAGCGGAGGGGAAGAAAGCAGGAAAATAGAATATTAAAATCTTAATTCAATTTAAAACACTGTCATTCACGGGCATGCCAAACAGTGAGATGACTAATTATTATGCAAATGAGGCAGATAGAAAAGTGATTAATAATTGCACAAATTAAAAATTATTGTAAACATCCTGTGACGAGCGATAAGTCCGATGGAGAGGCGAGGGCGGTGGGCCGGGGAGGCCACAGCGGAGCCGGCTCCTGCATCCTTATTTCCTCATTAGGGGGATTTCATTAGCGCCTGAGAACGGGGCCCTTGCTGCCAGGGGTGGAGGAGTGGGTGGCCAGCACCCAGGCTGTTGGTGCTGAATGCTTGGTCCCTCTCCAGCTCCTCGTAGGCCTTCTTCTTTGGGCTGGAGCTAGATGATCAGGAGGAGAGATGGGTGAGGTAGAAAGGCTGGTTACCATGGAGGGCAGGCTCTGCAAAGTGTCTCTTCTGCTTTCCAGCCTTTTCCCAGCTGCTGTATCTGTCACTGAAGCCTCAGCTCTGGGTCAGGGTGAGGAGCCCCTGAGTGCAGGACTGGTGGGCACAGCCTGGTTCAGCCAGGCAGGTTAGCATGGAGCATGCCCGGGTGCTGCCAGTTCACAGTGAGGACATGCAGGCACAGGTTTCCCTGAATCTGAGTTTCCCTGGCTCGGGGGGCTCACAGAGTTGCTAAGTCAGTGTTCTGAGCCCATGCCTTGCCCTTCCCAAAGCTGGGCAGCATAGGCACTGGTCGGCTTGAGTGGACTTGGTTGCTGCACGGCTGGGGGCAGAGGAGGCCACGTTCGTCTGCTCCAGCAGCAGCGTGGGTGCTTACCAGGGCATGCAGCCATCCCGGGTCCCACTCCCTGAATAGGGCAGCAGCTGATGTACTCTTCTTGACAGAACATACCTGCTAGCCATGTGTAGCTGCCTCCTGCTAGGCCCTGGAGCCCTGGGCTCTGGGCGGGCGTGGATGGGGCTGAGGGTAGGCCGAGATGAGGTGGCTGGTGGTGGGAAGCTCATCTCCCTGCTCTTTTCTATGCACCCCGAGTCTTAGGGAGATGGCCTTCCATGTCCAGAAGAGACCGCAGAACAAGCCGGGAGCCTCGGAGCCTGGTGAGAGGAGCGGCGGGTGCTGGGAATCGTGGCAGTGGGAAGATTCACGTTGGCCCCCTTGAAAGGGCCAAGGTGGAGAGCTGGCCTTTGGAACACTGCTCTGAGTCTGTTTCCTCATTGGGGGGAGCACTCAGAAAAGAGATAGGAGGCAGGAAATAGGGAGAATAGAGTTACCCAAGCCTTTATCATCTCCCCAAGGAGCCCAGATTTCCCCAGCAGGGCTAAGAAGTGGATGTTTTCATAGACTGAAGGCCCAGCCCATGTCCCCAAATTTCTATTCCCGAGACTGTGATGTGTAATTCAGTTTTCCCCCTGGCATGGGTTTGGGGATGAGAAAGGGGTGCTCCTGTTTCAGGACCCGGCTTACTAACCCATGTGCAGCCTCGGCCCCACGGCGCTCATCCCCCACCTGATGCCCTGTCCTTGCTCTAGCTTCGAGGTTTCTCTAGTCCCTTCTGATTCCTGGAGGAGGAAAGTTCTTTCCTACTGGGAGCCCAGGTCCAGCCCTCTGTCTTCTGCCTGAAGCCCCCCGGACTCTGAAGTGGTTTCCTTCGCTGTGAGTTGTTTAACCACAGGCTAACGGCCTTCCTGCTCCAGCCCTTCTCTCTGGCCACTACTGACTCCATTCCTGTGCTGCCTACACTCATCCTGGGTTCTCATTCTGTTCTCTGCTCTGTCCTGGATCTACCTGGGCTCTTCCAATGCAGCAAAAGGTGATGGGAGGTGGTACTGATTCTGTGTGACCGTGGGCAAGTTTCCTCACCTCTCTGAATCTGTCTCCTCATTTTTAAAATGAGAGAAATTCTACAATTGTGGTTTTTTTTATTTATCCTTTCCCATCTTCATCCACTCATTTACTTGATCAAGACATCATTTCTACATACCATGTGCTAGGGATGCAAAGCCTTGGACCGTCTCAAAAAGAGCCCGAGCCTCATGGGGAAGGAGATAAGGGAGCAGCGTGTGCAGAGGCCCGGAAGAGGGAGAAGGATAGACGTTTAGAGACTGGCAAGGGGTTGGGGATGGCTGGAAGACAGATAGCACTCGGGAGCCAGAGGAAGTGCCTTTTCTTCGTTCCATGGAGTTTTGATACTATTTTGTAGGCCCTGAGGAGGAAAGAAAGGACTTTGTGCAGGGGACAGGCATGACTAGAATTGTTTTAAAAGGACCATTTCAGCTGCAGTGTGGAGCCAGGCAAGGCCAAAGGCAGGGTCTGAACCCAGAGATTGTCATGGCCACCTGTGTGAGAAGACAGTGAGCTGTGTCCCTGGTGTGAGGCCTCGGAGTTGCAGAAGGAGGAGAGATTGTCATGAGGAGAAGAGGCAGCAGCCAATGTCCCAGTGACCGTGACAGTGAGTGGTGTCATGGGGGGGTCCCGGATGACACCTGGGTGTCTGGCGTGGAGGGGTGCTATCCCTGAGAAGAGACATTCGGGGAAGAAGGAGCGATGCCGAGGCTGCCTTGGGAATCCTGGGACTGACTAAAGTGGGTGGCGTCACTTGGCTCAGAGTAGGTGTTGACCATCTGCTACAGGACATGAACCTGCCAAGTTTGGTGATCCTTGTCCTGCCTTTTAAATTTCTTGCTTTGACCATTCTAGGCCTTGAAAGGGGGCTTGACCCTTCCCCGAAGCTGACCCGACCTCTCTATCCACCCTCTGGCTGGCGGGCATCCACACTCCTGCCAGCGCGTAGCAGGACTTGAGAGGAGCTTTTCTGCAGTCGGTTGAGTCTACACTCCCACCGCTTCCTTAGCCCCTTCAGCCCCTTCCTGTGGTTGAGGTGCCCACACCTTACCCTGTCGCAGTGGACCTGGTTGTTGTGATCTCTGTTCTGTGCCATGGGGAAGAAGGCCTTTCTCTGAAGAGTCAGGTACTGGCTACAAGTCCTTTCTAGATGCTCCGGGCTCAGGCTCCAAGACTACACAGAGCGGGCGTAGGTACTAGTGAGCTGGACCCCCTGCCCAGCCCCACTGAGTCTCACTACTTCCTGACAGCAGTCCCCCCTCCTCTGCGCCCTGGCAGGATGGGGCAGGGCCTGGGGTCTGAACTTGGGGAGTCAGGCAGGGCTCCCAACAGTAAGGTGGAGATGCTCCCTTTTCGGGGGTGATGTTCCCCTGAGACTGCCACCATCCCTGGGGAGCACAAAGTGTGGGTTGCTGGACAGTCAAAGGGCCGGTCATGTGCTCCCTCTTCCAGGGCAGAGTGGCTCTGCTCCTGGCTCCCCGGAGGGCTGCACTCCTGCCCACCCCTGCTCCTGGCCAGAGCAGAGCAGCCTAGAGCACGGCACTAGGGGACCCATGCGTGCCTTGCAGGGAGCCCCTAGGGATCCCTAAAGGGGCCCAGCTGGCTCCATTATGCCCTCTGCAATTCCCAGAGTGCCCTGGGAGTGCCCCTCACGCCTCTCGGGAAAGTCAGGGAGTAGTGGGGAGAGCACTTTGCCGGTCGCAGGGGAGCCGGGGCCTGGCTGAGGGAAAGGAAAGGGGCAGGGAGAGGGGCCAGGGGTAGCCAGAGGGCAGCAGGAGTCAGGGCATCTCAGAGGCCAGAGGCAGCTGGGGTGCTGCCTCCCCGCTTGGGGCTAGGGGTCCATTCTCTCATCTGCCCTCCTGCCAGTACCCGAGCCTGCTGCCCACACTGGACAGCCAGCCGTGCCTCTGCTCTGACTCCTGGCCAGTGAGCGTGGACATTCTTTTTTTTTTTTTTTTTGCAGTACTGGGATTGAACCCAGGGACATTCTACCTCCGAGCTAAACCCCCAGCCCTATTTTTTTTTTATTCTTTATTTTGAAACCGGGTCTCACTAAGTTGCGGAGGGCCTCACTAAGTAGCTGAGGCTGGCCGCGAACCTGGATCCTCTGGTCTCAGCCTCCCAAGTACTGGGATTAAAAGTGTGCGCCACCACGCCCGGCTTGAGCATGGCCATTCTGCCACTCTCCTCTGGGGAGGTTTGGGGGAGTTGAGGGATTTGGGGCTCTCTCAGGTTCTGTTCCTGCTGCAGCCTTACGCTGAACAGAGACCAATTTGATGAGAACGGGAGGCTGCTGGGAAGGTTGGGTCTCCCTTTGGGTGGGCCGCATCATGGACTCTGTGGGTCTGGGGCTCCTTCTGCGCATCTCAGCGATAGAACTCAGGAGGGTTTTCTCCAGGAGACACCCCCCTCTGATAAGAACCTTCAGCATATGACATCCTCCCTTGGGGAGTTAGCAGGTGTTGGGGTAGCTTGGCCAGCCTGAGGGAAGGGCTGCTCCTTCTGTGTCCTCTCTACACCCCAGAACCCTGCAGCCCTCAGTCGTGGCAGGGGCGGGTGAGGTGGGGAGGAGGGAAGGGGTCCCTCCAAGCTGCTCCACGTCTCTGACTGCGCTGTATCTCTGGTGGCAGTCAATTTGGGACTAAAAATCAATAATGCTGACATATGCCAGCCATGCTTAATTGTAGAAAAACAGGACAATCCCAGATAAAAATCACTAAAAATATTGATGTGAGGCCCCAGATTTGTGCCTCCTCCTTGTATACCTCCAGTATGAAATAAATCCCTCTGCATCTTTATAGCTGCAGCTGAGCCTCTGTGAAGTGTCTGTGGGGCGAGCGGTGGGCAGCGCGCCTCCTTGGGTCTGGTTGCTTCCCAGACAGCCCCATGAAAACAGGTGTGTGTGTGTGTGTGTGTGTGTGTGTGTGTGTGTGTGTGTGTGTAGGAAAGCCGGGACAGAGCACAGAGAGTGTTGGGAGCAGGACCTTGTGTGTGGGGGGTCCTGTTACCAATGCCCTAGCTATGGGAGGCAGAACAGGAGGCTAGGAATGTTTATGAGGCCTATCTTCTTTCTTTTTCTTTTCAATTACAATGATACCTCAAGTAATTAACTGCTAATAACCTTGTTAATTTAAAATGGATCCTCTCCCCTTCGGCCATCTCAGGGAAGACTTAAGCCACCGGGATGAACAGTTTGGAGGAAGAGGATGGGGTGGGTGCTGGGCCAGAGGCCTGTGTTTGGTGCCTCAGGGCTCTGGCTGGAGGGCAGGCCTGGCAGGAGCTGGCTGAGCTTGGTGTGCAGAGCACTTCCTGAGTCGCTCATGGCCATGGAGGTTCAGAGGCACTGGGATCCCTTCAGCTGCTCACTGCACATGCCTGGATATTGGGCCCGCCCAGCATGGGAAGAGCTCCGCTGCTCTCCCCAGCACCTCGGCCTTGGAGGTGGTCCCCGCTCAGCCACTCAGCCTAAGGCGTGGCCTTTTAGGAACTGCAGCTTGTCCTTGCGCTCATGATCCCGCAAAGCCAACCTGTTGAGGGCCATTTCTCCCACGCCGGCCCCTCCCCATCACAGGGATTTGAGATCTATTCAGGAAGAGAATGGACTTTTCCTTGTGAATGGTTGGGGCAGTTCTTGAAAGTCACCCGGTTGACGTGTATGTTTGTGATCAGTTTCAGTTTAGAAGGTTTATTCCTTTATTCACTTGACAAACTTTTAAAGTCTAGCCCAGGTCCTAACGATATAGAGATGAAGAAAGGTATGGGCCCTGGCCTTAAGGAACACCTTGTTTACAGCTAGAGTCTGTCAAGTAACAGGTAATTATAACACAAACTATGCAGAGCACAGGGAAGGAGAGACCTACCCTTGTAGGAGATAGGAAGGTGGGAAGGGTGGGACTTAGGGAAGGCTTTAAGAGGAGGGGATTTTTAACCTGGGCATTGACAGATAAGGACGAGCCGGCTAGGCAGGTAGATAGAGGGTAGAAGGCCACCCCAGCAGAGGGAGCAGATATGGAAGAGAAGCAGAGCCAGGTCAGGAAGGGTAGGTGGAATTTCTTCTGAGAGGTGACTTCTCTTACACAAGGGAACTTAGCCAGGGCAACTAGGGGCTGCACCCCACAGGCCCCAGCCCATGGCATTAGCTCCCACAAGGCTTGGCCAGGAGCTCCCCACTCCCCTGCTTTCCTTTTATTATTTTAGAGTAAAAGAACAGGTGTTGGGGAGGAGATAAACAGGTCCCCTGACTTGGTTTCCCAAGTGGCTTCTCTCTGTCCCACAGTGCTTTGAGACCAGGTTGTAGACAAGGCATCTGAGTCACGGGGATGTGCGGGGTACCTGTCCCCTCCCTGGGGAGGCCAGTGCTCAGATGCTGGGAAGCGGCTGCGCTGGGATGGGGATGCCACCTTCCTCCCCAGACCTCAGCTCCGGGGGGAGGCGATGGAGGTGGCGGGTGCAATTCCCAGGGTGCTGACAGTTGAGGGACCATCATCCCTGTCCGGGAGGGACGAGAGGAAGCCTAAATCCAAGATTTGCCCATCCCAGGTACCTCCTCTCCTGACAGATCTTGCCACCACCCCAGCACCCCAGCACCCCAGCAGGCACAATCATTAGCTTCTGAGTTGGGCCGGAGCAGTCTCAACCTCCATTCTCCTGTCCCCTTCCTGCTGTTTCAGTTTTTCTTTTTCTGTTTTTCGAGACAAACAGCCGCAAAGCTCCATCTCTTAATGAAACTGTTTGATGTTAATTAATTATGCAGCTGCCTCATTTGCATGCACAGGCTGTGGCTTCCCGGCTTCTCTCCCACCCTCCTCTGCCAGGAGCCCTGTATATGCCTCAGGCAAAACAGAGACTGGATAAGGCTAGTGTCTGCCCACTCACGGGCAACCCTCCTGTCATTGTGCCACGTCCAGAGCTGGACACAGAGGCTGGTCTCAGGGGTGGCTTGTGGAATCGCACACTACACCGGAAGCACATGTTTGTGAACCTTGAACCAACCTAAGAAGCCAGGGTGCTTGAGTTTTATCTAGTTCCTCTGCCTGACTTACAAACTGTTTGACCTGAGACACGCATTGAGCTCTCTGGTCTCAGTTGCCTCTTCTGTGAAATGGGAAGAACACTAATATCATGCCTGTGGACCTTATCTTGTCTATCTTTGTATTTCCCGTGTTGGTTACATGGAAGGAGCCAAAGAAGTAGGTTCTTTTTGAACAACTGGCTGAATCACATGGTCTCTTTAGGTCCCTTTAAGATGTTAACGCCAGGATTCTGTGGGAGCCCCACTTTTACCAGGCATCCCAGTTTCACCTGCTATGACCAGGGGCCCTCTAATCTAACTGATCACAGCACTGGCACAGCAGCTGTCCTTGTTGTCATCAAGGACACGTGTTAGGGCTGTGCAGGCCACAGACCAGAGGCTCTGTTTTGGAGGAGGCATGGCGGAAGGACGGTGACTGCTCCTGGCTCTAATACTAAGCCCTCGGTGGAGCGATGAGGCCACACCTTGTGCTGAGGCCAGGATCCGGGGAAAGGGACCTAAAAGCTGTGGTGTTGAGGAGCTCTAAGTAGCAAAGCTCTCGAAACTCATATAGGTGACAGGCCAGGCAGGAGGAATCAAAATTCAAAGGAGGTACAATGGATTGAACCTGTCATGGGCAGGGTGGAGGGTGGGGTGGGGCCTCCAGGCTGTGAATCTCCGGATTTCTGGGGTCAGGAACCCCCCTAGCTATGAACCCTTTTTCTATAAAATGTATATATGCTCTTGGAAACTTAAAAGTGTATTGAAGGCCCACTTAGGGCTCCTGGACTTTGCCTGGTTTGGCCAAAGAAATCTGGAGATTTTAGAAAAAACAGAGGGAAAGAGGGGAACACGGGTACAGTGGGAGCCAGGTGGCCTGCCCAGGGTCTGTGTGGGAAATCTGAGGGTGGCCTCTGGGAAGGGACAGACTTGCTGTGAGGAGAGCTTTAGCACGGAGACTGAGGACTGATCCTGGGTGCGAGGGCCAGCAGGCTGTTGTCTCAGAACATGAGAACCAGAGGAGAAGGGACCTTGACTTGGTGTGGGCAGAGTGTAGGGACAGAACCAGGCATGCAAGGGGAGCTCTGGCCCTTAGGATGGTGGGTGAGGTCAGAGGTGGAGCAGGGAGGCTGCAGCAAGACATCCGGGTTGGGGTATGGGAGGATAGGTTGGTGTCTGGTTGGTGTGGGAGGGACCGAGGTTCCAGAGGACGGAGGAGGGCAGGACGATAGGTAGAGCTGGGATAAGTCTGGGCCTTCACCCACTTTCCCCTTTAATTTGACCTTCAGGGGACATGTGTGGTAGGCATCATTAGTTCATGTGTTGATCGGAGCCTGACTTTGGAGAGGTTGGAAGCATGTGATTCCAATCCTGTGCTGTCCACTCTATGGCTTGGGCACCCAGCTCTCTGGGTGGAGGATCGTGTTCAGTGCCACTCTCTCTGTGTTTACCTCCACCAGTCAGCAGCCAGGTTTTTCCAGAATGGTGACCGCAGAAGGCCGCCATGTCTCTAGTCCATGGTCCCTGGGCTCTGGGGATCCTGCTCTTTTGATGGGCGCTGAGTTGCTATTGCTTCCCTTCTGATCAACTTCCTGAGGAAGGATTGGGATCAGCTTCAGAAGGACAGGCCCTTTGTGTCTGAGCATGTTCAAGAAACGAAAGAAGAGAGACAGTTTTGGGTGTTGGGAGGCATGCCAGATGGGGAGGCTGGTGAACTGGGACTTGGTGCTGATCTGCCACTAGCTGTCTGATTGGCCTTGGATAAGTCACCTTTTCTCTCTGCCTCAGTTTCTTAATCTGAAAATGGGATAATCCATCATCTATTTACCTGCCTGCTTATATACCCACCACTCCATCTATCCTTCCATCCAGGCACCCACTCAGCAAATTTGTTGGGCTCTTTGTACAGCACCGAGGGTGCCCCGCAGTGGCAAGGCTGATGTGGTCCCTTCCCTTGTGAATCTTAGCGCTAACCAACCCAGGAAGAAGGACATCAGATGGTGGTGGTGATGATGATGACGGCATAGCTGTTTGAGGACTACACTACTGAGACACTGTGGGAAAACAGCTTTTGCAAGTGCTTTCTTGTTATCACAGAGGTGTAGCCCAAGCAGAAGCTAGAGAGGCCTGAAGCTCCTTGAGCCTTTGACTCAATGCTTAGTCCCTAACTCCCAGTCCCTTCCTACCATTCACCTCAGCCACCCCTCTCCCCTTGTCCCTGTCTCTAGCTACCTGCTGTGCCTTCCCAGCAGGGGGGAAAGGAAGCCTCAGTGATCAGCCACATCCCAGCCCAGGCAGAGGGTGGGGCTGGGGGGGCTGAGCTGATTGCTGCTAATTAGCAGCACTGAACCTTGGCCAAGCTGAAGAGGCAGATAAATGGAGGTGGCAGGAGCAGGGACAGGTTCTGAGGTAACCCCTGTCTCATGCCACCCCTTGGCTGCACCCAGCTGAAGTCACCCATGAATGCATGGTAGAGAGGGTGGAGCTATGGTAGCAGAAGAGGAGGCAGATGGCTCAGAGAGGAGGCCCCTTTGAACTCTTGCCTTTTCCAGAACAGAGGAGGCAGCTTCCCACCCTTAGTACTGTTGTCTCCAGACCTCTGCTTGGGTCATCTCTCCTACCTTCTTCATCACCATATTGCATCCGTCCTTCCAGACTGGAGTAGCCATCTCCTCCCCCAGATCTGCCCTACCCCCTGTCTGGAAGCAACCTCTTCTTCCTCTAAATGCCCAGAGCACTCTCAGGCAATCCGTTTGACATGATTCTTTCTGCGTGTCCTGACACCCCTATGAATTTCATGCCTCTCTTATGACAAGGATTCCATTCTCCTTTGTATCACACATGTTGGGAATGTGTCTTCTTTACTTGGCATCCTTAGGAGACCTTCACTTAATTCCTCTCTTCAATACACTGTCCTTCACACAGAGCCTGACACCAAGTAGGTATTCAACAAAGTTTATTAAAAGATTCAAGAGTGTCTCTGGGCTTCCTGGTGCTCGTGGACCATTTCTGAAGAAGCCTGGAGGTATAGTTCCATTTTATAGATGAAGAAATTGAGGACCAAAGAGGCCAAATTGTTTTTCTCAAAGCCGAATGGCCAGTAATCTTTAAAATCAGGTCGGTTTCATTCAAGTTCCTTACCCTCTACCAGATGGGGGTTAGCTTATTTGGGAAGACTTTTGTGGACGCAAGGTTCAAATAACCAAATAATAATAAATGATAGAAATAACCAAAGCAGCACTTCCAAGAAAAGGATGTCTTGACCACTCCTGACTCACTGGACAAGCCAAGGGCATGCTGACCCTGTGAGGCCAAGGGAAGGCCATTTGGCCCAAACACTTGATATGCTGGAGACGTGTGTAAGCCATCTTCACTGGATTTCCATGAGGTCTTTGGGCCCCAGGGAAGTTCCCTGTGCAGAGATATTTTCCCCCACTGACTTGACCCTCAGTGCTGTGACTATGAGAAGTTTTTAGATTTGCACCTTGGTTTTCAGTGCAGAATGATCTGGAATGGTTTGGAGGAGTTGTCAGTGTGTTCTGATGTCAGAGAAGCCCTCTGATGTTCAGCTCAGCTGGGGAGGTTGCTGAGAGCTTGCCCTCAGCACCTCACTGCCTGAGTTAGTGTACTGGAACTTTCTTCTGTGTGAATTCTGGGAGATGGACTTGGGCAAAATGATCTTTGACGTTTTCTGGTAGCTCAGTGTTAACTCAGTAGTTCCCAAGGCTTTCAGAAAAGAAAAATTCTGCAGGGATAGGTGGAGGACTAACATTATTTTTTAGGTTTGCTGAGTATAATAGATGTCTGTTGTCTCCATCTGTCCAGCATCTCCTTCCCCTCTTTTTCAGTTTCCATATGTCTACTTCCTTTAGGCACTGACTGTTCCCCTGGGGCAAAAGGGCAGAAGGTCTCAACCCTGACCTTGCTTTCAGGAGGAACACCATGACTCTGGCCTGACCAATATGGTGACCCCACCCACAGAGGCTGGCCCTAGAATGTACATATGGCCCAAGGTGGGACAGTCAGTCTTCCCTGGACTTTACCTATGGGTGCTGAGGGAGAATGAAGATCTTTCTCCCTGAGATCTTAGGCTGGGATAATGTAAGCCCAGAGCATCCTTTGGCTATGGCCTAGGGGTCACTCTTCCCATAACCCCACCAGGGAGGAAGCTCAAATTTAGTAAGAGGCAACGAGGGTGCTGTAAAGAGAGATGGAGAAAGGGAGAGAGGACTGACAATGTCATCTGACTTTCTGGTTTTATTCCTGCTCCTCCTAGTTACACTAGTCAATACAGCTCCAATTTTACAATATTATTTATTTATTTATTATTTATTTTTGGTACTAGGGATTGAACCCAGGGGTGGTCTACCTCCGAACTACACCTCCAGCCTTTTTTATTTTGAATCAGGGCTTCCTTTTTTTTTCACAGAAAGAACATCCCGGGGTTTATTTATAAGTCTCTGTTGTCATCAAATTATCCATTGAAGTCATACTCTATAGTTAGAATAGTAAATCTCACAGATTTTTCACTTATTTGAGTTTCCAAAGAAAAGAATATGTTCATTTGGAAAAGCTTCTCATTGTATTTTACACAAATTAGAAAAACGTTTTTCCCTTTTAGAAGCCTATATTACTTAGGGCAAAAGAAACAGGGTTTCTGTAGGTTGCTGTGGGTCTCGCTAAGTTACTGAGGCTGGCCTGGAACCTGGGATCCTCCTGTCTCAGCCTCCCAAGTACTGGGATTACAGGTGTGCGCCACCACACCTGACTGCAATATTATTTTAAATCCATCCCTTGCAACTGCAAGAGACCAAGTAAACTTTTATGTACACACACACACACACACACACACACACACACACACACACGTATGTATGTAAAACCACAAACAAAATAGGAAGGACAATTTCAGAATTAAGAACATCTTTAAAAATGAGTACCTTCAGCTTTGTGAAAAACTTGGTACCATCCCCTTCTGTTTATTAGTGGAAACGTCTTTAAGGTCAGCACCTGATTGCACACCTGTGCTTTGGAACCATGGGATTAACTCACCTCTTCCAGAGGACAGGTTCTGAGGGGGTAAGGGCTTGGACCCCAGAGGCAAACTCAGCTTTATGTTTTATCTCATGAGAGCTGTCCCTGCCCTAGTGACTGCTCGGGAGGGCGTCTGTGTGTGTAATCTAAGGTCCCCACTGCAGGCCCAGCAGCCCGCCCACCCTCCGCTGTTTGGCTCTTCCCACTCATCAGTGCTCCAAGGAGATCCCTGGGGAGCTCTGGAGAGCGCCCCCTGGACCGTGGGTGTGTGGCTGTGGGAGCAGGCAGCAGCAGCAGGTTCACCGGCTCGGCCTGGTGTGAGCCATGGGGGCTTTATCTTGCCATTAATGGTTTTCTAAATTGGTGGCAGTGGAGCAAAAAACCCAATTTGCGCCTGGAGCACGCATGATTACTATTGTAATAACCTCAGCTAATAAGAATATGATGTGGGGCTAGGCTGGGAGAGAAAACACATTTCTCATTAGCTTTTGATTAATTACTCTACATAATTTCTTAGTGGTGGTGGCCAAGGGGGTGGGGTGCTGCCATCTCTTCACCTCACCTTGATCCCAGGCTAGGGGTAGACTAGGGACCGGGGTGTTTCCACAGGGGCCATGGAGGGACCAGTCCCCGCCTCTCCTCCCACGTCCCTTCTCTGCTCCTCACATCCTTTCCCTGTCTTCTCTCACTCTCCCTTCTCCAGCCCTCCTTTTCCCTGCCTCCTCCATCTCTTCTTCCCTCTGCCCTCCCTCCTCAGCCTTTTCCTTGTCCTCACAGGTGTCTGGTGCATCGCTTGGAGCCGGCGCTGTCCCTCATACTGCCAGCTGGGTAGGTAAGGGCTAGTCTGTGGGTCCTGGCTGAGCCACCCTGCTCCTGAGCCCACACCAGATACTCCTTCAGCCTCAGCTGCTGCTGCTCCGGACTTCCCTGTGTTTGACTTAGGGCTTTCTTCTTGGCTTGCCTGCTCCTGACCCAGGTGTGTTTCTGCCTGGCTCAGAGGCCCCTGCCGCGGGTCTTCTCAGGGGCTGCTGTGTGGTGTGGTATTGTTCTTCCCCCGTACCACTCAGCACACTCAGAGGGGGCCTCCTGGCCAAGGGCTCTGCGCTCTCTCCTGGCCCCTGGCAGCTAGGTCCAGGCTGCACGGGGTCCCTCAGATTCCCACAACTGGGACTTACTGCTCAACGGCACGCTGGCTATAAACATTTTTATTTTATTTGTAACCCAGCAGGTTTCTGTTGACCCTCTACTTTGTACCCAGAGCTGTGGTGGGCACAGTGGGCCACATTAAGAGAAATGACAGCCGTGGATTTCTGTCATCAGGTCACAAAGGATCTTGAGAAGAGAGAGAATTCAACATGAAGCCTTGTGCTTTGAGTATCAAGTGGCCAGGGTGGACAGAAGCCTGCGCAGGCTGCAGGCTGGAGGGCCCAGGGAGGCTTCCCGGAGGAGGGGGCTCATGGGAGGCTCCCACAGAAGGCAGATTTGGATTGACAGAAGGGGAGGAAGGAGAGGGAATTCCAGATAAGAGTGAGGTGTGAGCACAGACCTGGAGGGAGGATGCTGGGGCAATTTTGGAGGATGTGAAGGTGCCAGTGTATTTAAGTGGAGGTTTCTGTGGGAGATGAGTCAAAAAGAAAAATGGGAGGCAGATGAATGTCAGGATGAGGATTTGGGACATGCATGGTATGCCTTTGGGAATCCTGAAAGGTACTGGGGGTGTAGAGTCGATCTTACAGCATCAGTTGGCTCAGTGGATAATGGTGGGGTGCGTTAATACAATGGTCTGAATAATGATGTCTCCCCAAACTTTAAATGTTAGAACTGAACACCCAGGGTGATGGTTTTGAGAGGTGGGGCCTTTGGGAGTGGATTAGGTCATGAGGCCTCTGCCTTTGTGAGTGGGATTAGTGCCTTTATAAAAGTGCTGGAGGGAGGCTTGGATTGTAGCTCAGTGGTAGATGCTTGTGTAGCATGTGCAAGGCCCCAGCTTTGATCCTTTGCACCACAAAAATCAATACATGAGGCTCGAAGGAACCTGTTTTCCTTTATGCTCTTCTTCCATGTGAAGATACAGAGAAGGTGCCATCTATGAGAAACAGGCCCTCACCAGACACCAATTGGCTCCAGGACTGTGAGAAATAAATTTCTGTTGTTTATTAGTCATCCGGTCTAAGATATTTTTGTTATAGCAGCATGAAGGACTGAGATAACTAGTTTTCTATGGCCACTGTAACAAATTATCCTAAAATTGTCAGCTTAAAACAACACAAATTTCTGGGCATGGTGACACATGCCTGTAATCTCAGTACTTGGGAGGTGGAGTCAGGAAGATCAAAGGTTCAAGACCAGCCTCAGCAACTTAGCAAGACACTCAGTAATCTAGGGAGACCCTGTTTTCAAATAGAAAATAAAAAAGAACTGGAGGTGTAGCTCAGAGGTAGAACACCCCTGGGTTCAATCCCAGTACCAAGACAAAAACAGAAAACTCCACAAATTTATTATCTCACAATTTGCAGGTCAGGAATCCAGGTTGTCTTCACTGTTTTTTCTGCTCTAGGTTGTGCATGACTGGAATCAAGAGTCAGCTAGCTGGGTTGTTATGGGGATGATCTGGGAAGAATCTGTTTCCCAGCTCATTCAGGTTCCTTGTGGTTGTAGGACTGAAGTCCCTATTTCTTTGCTGGCTGTAAGGGAGGATTGCCCTTGTCTCCTCTTCCACTTCTTGCCTGTGGGCTCTACATCTCAGAGCCAGCATCAGTGCATCAAATCCTCGCCATGCTTGCCAGCTCTCTGGCTTCCCCTTCTGCTATTTTGCTTTTGTTCCTTTCTCTTTTGCTGCATTTCTCTGACTTGAGCTAGAGAAAGTTCTCTGCTTATAAGGGCTCCCATAAGATGTGTCATACCTGATAATCCAGGATAGCCTTTAGCCATGTAATGTAACATATTCACAGGTTCCAGGGATTAGGGCATGGCATCTCTGGGGAGAGGCATTATTCTGCTTACTACATGGGGCAAAAGAGATGAGGTGGCCCCTCCAACAGTCCAGGTGAGTGGAAAAAGGGCTAGAACCCAGGGGTAATGAGAATGGAAAGGCCGGGCAGGTGCTGAGTCACTTCAAAGAAAACTGTTTTTTTTTGATGTGTGTGTGTGTGTGTGTGTGTGTGCGCGCGCGTGTGTGTGTCTGGGGGAGAGGAGAGTAAGGCTAAAGGAGGAGATAACTAGGATCCAGCCTAGGAAACAAGAGAAAAACCCTCCTTGGTCACTGTCGGAGGAGTTGCTGGTTATCGAGGGTAGATGACGCACTGGTTTCAGGCAGGATGACTTAGGGGTGGCAGCAGAGTTCTTACCAACCTGGAACCATCTTAGGAGCAGTCGAGGACACTTAACCAGAAATGTCAGACCTGGTGATACAAATCTGTGAGCTATTGGAAGCAATAGCTGAAGGCTTAGGGAAAGAGGCTAGGAAGAAAACTGGGTGAGAGCCTTGGGGGATGACCAAAGAAAAGATGGAGAAGGAAGAAGAACTAGGGAGAGAGAAGCAGCAGCAGCACAGGAAGGAGGGGAGCTATGGAAGTCCCAGCGGGAGGCCAGAAGCACTGGTGTGCAGGGGTAGGATGACACGGGTCTAGTAGGAGAGCCAGACGCAGGCCATGAGTTGGCAATGGGCAGCTTGTTGGGGATTGGCATGTGTGTGTCCCAGTGGTGAGGAGGGAGAGAAGGAGCAGAACCACATAGGAGGCTCAGTAGGGCCCACAGGGACTGTCAGCCAGTGGGGAGTAATTTTTGAAATCAGGGCCAGGAAGAGACTGGCACTACTGGAAGGGGGGTGGGTTGCAACATCAGGAATAAGACCCCCAAAGTGGCAGGGTTGATGAGGTCGAGAATGGAGTTGAAAACTTCAGGAAGAGACCAAGGGTAGACCTGTAAACACTGGGTAGGGTTGATCTCAGAAAGGGCCCGCTCAACTGGCTGTGAGCTAGAGTTGTGCACACTAGCCCAGTGCTGCTTCCTGGCCAGAAGCTGGAGTCGGGCTTCGGAGGGGAGAGCCAGGGCCTGGGTTCTTTGGGACTAGCTGCTTCTGAACCCCTGGGCCTCTTGGAACAAGAAGATTTTGGAGGTCGAAGCCTGGTGTTTTGGATATTTTCCTGTTGCTGTGACCAAAACACCTGACAAGCACAACTAGAGGAAGAAAGGTTTATTTGGGGCTCACAGTTTCAGAGGTCAGTCCATCATCAGCGGGCTCCAAGGTAGGAACCACAGTGGCAGCATTTCAGGGGCGTGGCAGAGCAGGGGTGTGGCAGAGGAGGCAAAGGCACTCTTACCTCAGGAAAGCAGAGAAGGAAGGCAGAGTTGGGCAGGACAGATACAGCCTCCAAGGCCAGGCCCCCAGTGAGTCACCTTCTGGAACCATGCCCCCCCTCTGGTTGCATTGTCTAGCACATGAGGATTGGGGGAACATTTTAAATCTAAACCATAATACCTGGCCTGTGAGGAAGGGGCAGGGGACAGGGCCAGGCAGAGCAGTAATCTAGCCATCCTAGGGTCATTCCTATCTTGGCACTATCTTTTCTCTCCTGGTTATCTTGGGGAGCTGAGTCTCCAAAGCACCAAGATTCTTGGGGTGAAAGGAGTTAATTTTTCCAAGGGGATTTGGGAAAGGAGGGATATGTGTGGGTGCCCAGCCTGCCAGAGGGGCCTGTGGGAGCAGGGCAGCACTGTCTCCAGGGCTCCTGGCTCCATCAGCACGTGGTCACCCGCCTGCCCCTCCACATGCCAAGGCCCAGTGAACCTCCGCCTCCCCACCACTTCTGACATTTCACAGCCATTGTTTGAGGCCTAATTGCCTGCCAGAGCGCACTGCTTGGAGTCCCCACCAGTCATCTCGCCCGTGCACGCCGGCTGTTCAGGGCCGGCTCCCACTGTTCCCAGTGGCGGCCCAATAGACAGGCAGGCCCAGAATGAAGGGCGAGAGGTGGCAGCCGCGCCAACCTTTGTGCGCACTTCGTGGGGCTCTCAAGTGGGCATGTTAGTGCGCAATCCTTGTGGGGTTGGGGGTGTCCACAGCCCAGCTCTTGGTCCCAGCAGTGGACTTCAGGCTTGGGGGTCACGGAGGTGGAGGGGGCTTTGCCTGGGCGGAGGGAGTGCAGAAGGGCAGGTGCAGTCACCAGGCTTGGACAGTTGGGTCCCCTGGTCTGGCAGAAGCAGGAGGCAGGACACCTGGGGATGGAGGAAGTCCCGGGAAACCCAGAACTCTGCACGGTAGCCTCCCCAGCCCGACTCCCCTGGTCTCCGCAGCCCTCGCTGCTCCGTGCCCTCTGGTTCCCTCCGCGGCCTCCCACCCCGCAAGGGAAGAGGAAATCTCGCCAGCGATCTATGTAAAAATAGATGTATTTCTGATAAGCAGCGAGCCTGAAAAACGGCTGAGCCGGAGTCTGCTCCGCTGACAGAAGATCTATGTACCAAATTCCTCTTCAAAATCTATTTCTCCGGAGATTTATTCTTGCAGGGCTCTGCGGAGCTGGGGGAAGTTCGCAGAACCAGGCGACTGGGCTGCAGCTCCTGCCGCGACCTGGCTGCCCCCACCCTTTCCCACATGAAGGTTTCCCAGCCTGAACCCTGGTCAAATTAAGGCGGAGCTGATGGGCTCGGGCGGGAGCCAGGGAGTCAGGGCTGAAATTCAAGAGGGATTTGAATGGCAAAAAGGTCATTCTCATGCATTACCCTGGCTGGGTCGGAAGCCGCGTGAGGCAGCACTGACACCCCGTCCTGGCGGCTGAGAGAATAAGTGATGGCTATATTTATGTTTCCATCTAAATGCATGGATCAAAGCAGACACTTTAATCTATTCAACAACAGCCTGAGGATTAAAAAGTTGCAGGCAAATCACACTCTTAAATTGGTAATATATTTTTGCTTGTCACTTGACAAATCATTTTAGAGAGTGACTCCAGGTCGGGTGGGAGACCTGGAGATTTGAACCTGGCTCCCCAACCTGCAAGGTGCCCCAGCCCCCTACAGTGTGACATGAATCTAGTGTGACTTGCTCTAGTTCCTGTGAATTCAGTTGCACGGAAACTCCTCCAGCGGGGAGCTGAGCTAATGTAAGTTCACACAGACCAAGATCTCTTAATCTCCGTAAGAGCCTAGGAGCTGGACATAATTATCCCCATTTCACAGGCTAGGAGACTGAGATAAGGTGGCTTGCCTCAGTCACCGGATAATAAGTAGCAGAGTGGAATGCAAAGCCAGAGGTTTTGACTCCAAGTGCAGTGCTCCTGTCCCTCTGCTGGAGCAGCTGGATAAGAGTCCGCTTCCTCTCTAGGGACCATGCAGGGCAGCACAGAGTAGCAGAGCCTGCTCCCCCCCCCCCCCCCGCCGCCAGCCATGTAACCCTGGCAGGTTCCTTCTCTTCCCAGCTTCCTCATCTGCAAAATGGAGCTAATGAGCATCCACCTGCTGGGGTGGCCGTCAGGAGGACCTGAGATGGCGCAGGGCATGCACTTAGCGCATCGACACAGGAGGAACTCAGGTTTATGCTGAAGCGGATGACTAGACAGAGGAACCCACAAGCCTGACTTCTGAGGGTTGGTTGAAAGGAACGGGGCCCTCTGAGTGGCTCCAGTAGACTGGACAACGGGACCTTTAGGAGACATGGATTTCAGCAAAGGAGTAGCAAGCACTTTCTCATCACCAGTGTTGGACAAAGAGGAAAAGCTACCTCTCGCAGGGGTGGTGATCAGACAAGATTTCTTTAACAGTCCCTTCCCTTCCAAGCAGCAGAGTCTAAAATTCCACGAGTCACCTCCCATCATTCTTGGAGTGGATGAGAAAAGTAATCTTTTCTTTAAAAAAGGCGTTCATTGTGTATATCTTATGATTTAATTCTAATTTATGTTTGGCGTAGCTCTCCACCAACCTTTGGTGTGTGGGATGGACGCGGTGTTCAGGGGGCCAGGGGTGTGTGTTGGGGGGGGGGATGGCAAGGCCACCGGAGGAAGGAGGCAGGTTAGCCCCTGGCAAGGGGAGAATTTTGTTTCTCTGTCCAGTATTACCAAAGCGGTCCTGGCTGCCACAGGCGCTCCAGGCAGCTGAAGACAGTGCACACTTGGGGTGAGGAGACTTGGGTTTACCTCTGGCTCCACCTCTTCATGAGTGTGTGCCTGTCTCCATGAGTGTGCTCCACCTCTTCATGAGTGTGTGCAAGTCACCTAATGTCTTGGAGCTTCAGTTTCTCCACGTGGAAAGCAGGGAATGAATACCTTTCCTGCTCATTTTTTTTTCCAGAGAGGTCTTATATCGGAAGCTGTCCTTGCTGATCTTTGAACTTGGGAGGGGGCACGATTCCCAGAAGGAAAGGGGCGCGTTGGGTAGCCCACCGCCTGGGCGTCGCCGGCCAGCTGGCGTCCGCCCCGCGTCCCCTCCCGCGGCGGGGGTCCGGGTCGGCTGCCGGCGGCCCGGAGGTTCTGGGGCGCAGTCCCGGGACCGGCCTCCGCACTGGCGCTGCGCGGGCGCGGTCCCCGCACGGCGGCCTCCGGAGGGGGCGGGCTGCAGATTGCACCATCTGCCTGTGCGGAAATGGAGCGCAGGTGTCGAGTTTGGGGCGCAGGTAATTGCTGACGGCTGAGCTAGCTCTCCTCGCAGATGGTCCTGCAGCGAGGCGAGTCCCCCGCGCGGACGGACGTGGGAAGTGGCGGCCCGCGCTGTTCCCGGCCCAGACCCGCGCTCGGCGTCCTTCCCGCGCCGTCAGCCTGCTCCCCCGGTGAGCTCGCTTGAGCTAAGCAAGGGAGGTCAGGGCATTATCGGATTCGTTTTACCAGCGTGGAAATCGAGAACCAGAGAGGTTAAATCTCTGGCCCAAGGTCCTGGAGCCAGTCAATAGTGGACCTGAACTAGCCCTCTGGGTCACCGACTCTTAATTCCATTTTCCTTGCGTGACCCCGCGGTGCCATGCAGTTCAGGAAACGTTTATGGAGAGCCTTCTAGGGGTCGGGCCCCGAGCTAGATGCAGGGGTTCCACAGGGGCCCTGGCTCTGTTCATGGGAGGGCACAATCTTAACTCTCCTGTTTGGACCCGAGGTTCCTGGATGTCGCCCACACTTCAGCAGCCACTCCTGGCCACCTGAGGTGTTTTTCCAGGGCACGGGTCACACCTGTTCACACACCTGTGGATTCCCTGGGGCTTGTGGTGCAGGCCTTTTCTAAATCTGGCCTCAGCCTTCCTTTTGCTTTCCCTCCCCCTGCTCCTGCCGGCCCCCCTCTCCCAGTCTAGCTACAAAGGCCACCACCTGTGTTCTGCAGCTGTGCCACAGGCCTCAGCGCCCCTTCCCAGCCCTGAACTTGCCTTGGCTAAATCTATTTGAGCTTTCAGGCCTAGCTTCCTCTCTGAAGCTTTCTTTGATTTTCCAGCAGAACCGGATTCCTCTCCATCAACAGTGACTCCTTTTCTGAGCTCCGGTGCTCTCTGCTTGGCCTGTGTGGTGAGCCAAGGCAGGTGGCGTGCAGTTCCAGTGCTGCTCCCCAGCCCTTCCTCACTAGACTGTGGCTCTTCAAGGCCTGGGCTTGGTTCTTATTAATCTATGACCTGTCCCCTCCTCCTGCATCCTTCCTGCATGCTCAGGGACACAGATGAGGTGGCCTATGTGAAATCATTTTGTCAAGTACCCTACAGTGCCAATACTGCTGCTGCTAAAACTCAAAAGTGTTTATTGAATTATGCCCTAGGGAATAAAGGATATTCATCTCAACAATCCCCTATTTTTAAGTTCTACATTATTTTCATTATAGATGGGAAAGTACAAAAATAACAATAGCTAACATGGATTGACCTCTGTCTAAAAAGTATTAACTCTCATTATTATAACAGGTATAGAGATACATGCATACTATATCCATTTTCAATTTCTGTCATTAATTAACAAGTTACCATTAAAACTGTTGAAACTATGTTGCCAAACTTCAAATATGCTTCAACAAAATGAACAAAATGTCCCTTTCAAAGTGCTCTGTGACCTCAAGTGCTCCAGAGCCTCTGTGACTGGAGCCCATGGCAGTCAGGTGTCAGGGCCAGGTCAGGAGCTGACCTGTGGGCACTGGCCCAGAGTCTGGAGTGGGAAGCAACAGGCCTCTGCTGGCACTGGGGGCAGTGGGCAGTGAACCTGCCGGAGTGTGCCAGGGGTGAGCAGGACACAGCGGCCATCCTAAAGAGGAGTAGGCGGTGCTGCAAGTCCATCATCACAATTTTTTTTTCAAGTCTGAATGATGTGAGGATTGTTAGATTTTTGTTCTTTTAGCATCTCTGGAGGACACAAAAAAAGAACTGCTCTGAGTAAATAAACAGAGAGGATTGAAAGCAGCTCCATGGTAGGCATGGCTCATGGGTCACTGGGCCAGAGGAGTTGCTGCTGGGACTCTGTGATCCAGCCACAGCACTGAATAGAACCACCATCTCGTTCTGAGTCGTTTCAGAAAGGCCGGCTGTGTTCCCCATCTATCTGTACGTGCTGGGTGCGTCCCGGGGAGGACACAGGTGAGAATGGGCTGCTTTTATCCTGGTAAACATGGGCTGTGTGTGGGTAAGATCAATGCTGTGTGTGCACTGCCTGCTCAGTGCCTGTGCGTGTGGGTGGGTGGGTCTAGAGCATGTGCATTGGGGCGAATGAAGGCCTTTCGGGGGATAAATCTTACATATTGAGTGTGAATGAGCCTTTATACACAGGGGTCTGTGTTTTCGCATGTAAACGTGGGTCCAGGTATAAATCTGGGATGTGTTTGGGGTGAATGTGGATGTGCATTGTTCAGTATGTGCCTCTGTCAGGATGGGTGGCTGAAAGAGGGCGGTGGGTGAGGGGTAAGATGTGCAGACAGGTCCTGTGGGTTTTGTGTGCCCAGCTCTGGTGGCTCCTCCTGGCTTGGTTGCCACTGCCGGTCCCTGGTGGTTCTGCCTTGCTGGTCCGCAGAGAGATCAACACCCTTCAAACCAGCTGCCTTGTTGGCTGCGGCTCACTCGGTCGCCTGCGATGCCTGCAGTTGCCATGGAAACCAAAGTAGGTCTGCTTCTGTCTGCCACCGGGTCCCTGGGCTAGGGCAGCTGTGGGCCAGAGCCACTGTAGTGAGGGCTGGCCAGGGGGGAGAGAGGAGGCATCCAGGGGACCCCCAAGCCTGTTTCTCCTCACACCCTCTGGGGGCCTTTTTTCTGCTTCCAAACAGGAGGGCAAATCCTGCTGTCAGACAACTGGGATCAAAACAGCCCCGTTGGAAAAGGGCCTGAGCAGTTGACTTTTTCACACACATACACAGTCCCTTTCCTGGAAAAAAAATCAAGACATATGCTAATTGCACATTACCGTGCATGGCATTTGTACACCATTGATTCAATGCCTAAAAGAAAGTGGCTTTTAGGGGAGAGCTGATGGTATCTGATGGGAGGACTCTGCATGTTTTTGTGGCCTGGTTTTCTAATAGGCATCTGTTCAGAGTTTACTGCACTGGGAAAACTTGTACATAATGGTGTTAAGCATTGAAGAGATCATAGATCCTGTTTAGTTCTGAAAAACAGAGTAGCAAGCACAAACCTAGCTGTGTGCGCTGCCAGGCACAGTGGAGCACGCCTGTAAGCCCAGTGACTCAGGAAGCTGAGGAAGGAGGATCACAAGTTCGAGGCCAGCTTGGGCAACTTAATGAGATGCTGACTCAGAATAAAAAAAAAAAGGACCGGGTAACTCAGTGGTAGAACAGCTCTGTATTCAATCCCCAGTACTGCAAAAACAAACAAACAAGCAAGCAAGCAAGCAAGCAAACAAACAAACAAACCTAGCTGTGCATTCAAAGGGCAGTACATTGTTAGGGAGACATAGTAAAGTGGCACAAATATAAAGCAAAGTAAGGCAAGGATTAACACAAAA
This sequence comes from Glis glis, assembly GCA_004027185.1. Lineage (NCBI taxonomy): Eukaryota > Metazoa > Chordata > Mammalia > Rodentia > Gliridae > Glis > Glis glis. The sequence continues at coordinate 92,760 of PVJS01000721.1, read as the reverse complement.
GTGGGGATAGTGGTTAACTTCAGGGAAGTGTGTGGGGGTATACCAGCTGTGTGAGGGGGGCAGAAGAAGCTTTCAAGGCACAAATAATATTTGATGTCTTCAGTTGGTAGTAGAGATATGGTTAGGTGATTGATTGTCAAATAATTAATTGGTTAATTAATTAATTGTGGTGCTGGTGGTGGCATCGAGGGCCTAGGGCACCCTAGGCAAGTGCTCTGCCATTGAGCTTATTCTCAATCTGATTGTTATTCTTTTCATTGCACATATATATTCTTACACTCTTCTGTGTGTGTGATACATATGGCCATCAATGAAATCACCGATCCAGAGCTTGTGCCCCTGGCTTGATTCAGGAGGTAACAGGTGGTATGGGGTCAGGGTAGGAAGATAGGGTGGGGATCACATTTTAGGGGGCTCTGGACTAACTAGCTGTGTGGCTTTGGGGAAGCCATTCAGCCTCTCCCAGCTGCAGTTTCCTCATCTGTGACATGTCAGTACATTGGATTTCTTCATTTAATGACAAATGAATTTTGAGCTATATGTGTTCCAGGCGCTGTGGTGGGAAAAGTCATGTCACTCACTCCGAGACGGGCTGGAACATGATGGGTGTGCTTGGAGAGAACCCAGCTCTGGGTGAGGGGCTGGGAGAGAGACTTCCAGGAGGGACAAGGGAGGAGGCCAGTTCTGATTGGGTCTTAGAAGAGGGGCCAGACCTCTACTGGCTGAGACTGGGAAGTAGGAAGTGCTGGAAATGCAGGTGCAGTGGTGGCCAGGGGTGAGAGGTAATTGGGAACAACAGGACCCCATCATTGCTGGAGGATAGAGGACTTGAACGACAGGTGTGGCTCATTATTGAGGTTCCTTTCAATACTAAAACCAGAAACTGCCCCACAGCTGGTTCAGATGGAGGCAAGGTGGAGAGGGAAGGTACCAGGGCACTATTTCCAGTCCCCCTGTTTTGGGTGCAGGTGACAACTTGGTTCCCAGGACTCTGATGCTCAGGCCCATTCAGATGATATAGGCTGCCCCCTCCCCTCTGACCTCCACATTGGCCAGGCCATGGGGGAAAACCCCCTCCTTTAGATGAATGTCCTGTGGTTCTGGCTGTGTGGGATTCCCCCAGCCCCACCCCTCCCCTGACAGATCTAGACAAAGCCAGCTTTGGGCGTGTGTGGTAGCAATACTCTCTTGGAATTTCCTGGGGGCCAGGACAGCTACTGGCTGGGCTGGATTATGATATTAGGCCAGACATCGGGCCTGACCTCATCCTGCTCTGCCCCAGGCACCCACGCTGACCTGACGCTGTCTCTGAAGTGAGGGAATGGATCCAAAAATTTTCCAGGTGGAATCCTTTGCCCCTTCCAGGTGGAATGATTTGCTCATCTCTGACCCTCGCCTGCTGGGCACTTTTGTTAGGAAACCATGCTGCTTTGCTTGCTGGGGATGGCGTTTCTCACTGTTCAAGTGTGTAAAGTGTTTTTGATGTTTCAAGAGCATAGCATTGGGGCTCCAGAACACCGTCTCCCTAGGGGACCCATAAGAGATCACTCACCCAAGATCCTCCCACCCCAGGAAGCAAGGTAACCTGTACTTGGTTATTCTTGGAGTGCAGGACCTGATGGGCAGGTCAGCTCTGCAAGCAAGCTGGGAACCGCAGGCTGCCTGAGGTAGAGGTCAGAAAAACCAAAGGAGTGAGGGCTTCTCTCTACTGTGCGACACACAGAATCCAGTGTTAGAGATGAAGAACCCAGTCAGGACCACAGCCTCTGGGAAAAGGTACTGTTTACCCCAGGATCATGTTGACTCCGGGAAAGGAGCTGATGTCTGCCATTTATATACATCTGCTGAACATGTTGTTGGTGCTCAGCATTTATTGAACAAACACCTTTGCTGCAAATTCAAATCCAATATCATTGGTATCTTTGAATGTGAAGGCAGCCCGATGGTGTCAGAGGCCCACCATCGCTCTTTGTGGTACAGAGCATGAGTTTTGGAAAACAGTTAAGAGTCTGGGGTTGCCGGGCTTGGTGGCGCATGCTTGTAATCCCAGTACTTTGGGAGGCAGAGACCGGAGGATCCAGGTTCGCGGCCAGCCTCAGCTCTCTCTCTCTCTCTCTCTCTCTCTCTACTTAGTGAGGCTCTCTGCAACTTCGTGAGACCCGGTTTCAAAATAAAGTATAAAAAATAGGGCTGGGGGTGTAGCGCGGAGGTAGAACGCCCCTGGGTTCAATCCCCGGTACTGCAAAAAAAAAAAAAAAGAGTCTGGGGCCTGGATCTTGTATTTACCAGATTTTACCAAATGTTTCTTCATCTCTAAAATGGGTGCAGTGTTAGTTCCTGTGTGCAGAGCTATGAGGATCCAATGAGACCATCTAAATGGAGTGCTCAGCGCTGCTCCTAGACATGGAAGCACCAGTTGTTCAGTATGGCAGCAAGTGCGGCCTGGACGGGGTGGTCACCGGGTGGAAGGGTGCAGTGGGAGTGAAGAGGGTGGCAAGAGGAGTCTGGACAGAAAGGGGAGGTGTTCACAGCAAGGCTTGTCGTAAGTCCTGTTGGGGGCAGCAGGGAATCTTGTGTCTTTTCATCAAGGGAGGAAGATGAGCTGCTGTGAAGGAGAGAGCCATGTGTAGCACCAGGCAGGGCATTCGTTTGTCCCATTCATCCCTTCATCCATCCATTTAACGGAGATCTGCTGTAGTCACCAGGGATGCAGAGGTGGACAAAAAGTTGAAAGACCCATCTCCAAGCAACTTACTCTACTAAAATCTAGTGGAATAATTTTAATCATTCAGCAAACATATTTGGAGCACTTGAATGTTGCATGATTTTGCATTCATGTGCCTGTTGTTTAATAAAAGTCATTTCCAGAGTGTTCTAACCTTGTCTAGGCAGACTATAAGGAAAAGAGAAAAGTCTGTTCACATTGACATCAGGAGAGAAAGGAGTATGGGCAAAGGGCAAGTCATGGGATCAGGGCTAGTGGTATGGTTAGGGGCTGCCCCAGCAGGGCTGGCTAGCCATCCTGGAAGAATTGGATTTCAGAGTTTGTTGCTAATGGGAAATTTGGCTGAGCAAGAAACCTCTCTTTACCCCAGAGACTGCTCCTTAACCCATCTGGGAGCCCGGGTCTCATGGCCAATGTGTCTGTGGCTTGGCTGACTCCAAATTTTGCCCAGTTCTTGACTGTCATTGGCCTTCCCCATGTCCGTAGCCCCCACCCGAGCCTTCAGCTTGAGCATTTTCTGCTTAGATAAGCAGGGTCAGAGGGAAGTCTAGCGTTCTGGGAATGGTCCCTCTCTCAAATGCCAGTAGAATTGGCCACCATGATGAATGGTCCAGTGTGGTGTTCTGGTAAATTCTTGGTTCTTGTCTGCAAGAGTGCTTTACTGGGTGGCTCAGGAGATCCTCCCAAGCCATGACAAGGGAAAGGCCATTAACCCTCTGAGTATGAGGCCCTGTCCTGGGGCTGCTGGAGACGTGCTCAGCCTCAGATCCAGCTGCTGGGAATCTAGCTGCAGGAATCCACGACTCCCCTCATATCCGGGCCTTTGTTCTAGGTTGCCCACTCCCTCCCTTCTAGTACCTTCTGTTCTTGGCCCGGCTGCAGAAGCATTGAATTAGAAAGAACACACGCTTTAGAGTCAGACCTACCCAAGGGTAAGTCTCAGCTCTGCCATTTTCTAGCGGGTGAGTTTGGGTGAGTCACTTGCCTCACCCCGGTTTCCATTCCTGCGAGGTGAGAGAGCCTTGAAGGCTGATGTGAGGATCAGGGACGATGTGGGCAGGGCCTCCAGTACCTTGCAAGGGACTAAGCAGATGGCTGGGGCCAGTGGTTTACTTTCCTTTTTGGAAAGCAGAAGGGTATGCATATCATATTTTAAACATAGTTACTAAAAAAGATCACTTCCTCCATGAAGTCTCCCAACCAGAGAGAGAGTTCTTCCTCTTCCATCCTTTCTGGTCCTGGGAGGTTCCATGGGCCCCAGGGCCTTGGTGGTGGCTTCCTGCGAGGCTAACACCTGGTGGGGGAAACGTGTCTGGTTCACCTTTTACTCCTAGTAGTGGAGCAGTGCATGGGGGATGTTTGCTGATTGGCAGGTGCAGCGCAGCTTGGGCAGCGAGGGGGCAAGGGTGGGTCTTAGGCAGTTGGCTCTCAGGACAGTCACCAGACTGACTGCAGGGTGGGGATGGGGAGGAGCCTGCAGCCATCTTTCTGATTCCAACGCCACCCCATTTCTCTTTGGGGGCTCTCGCCCCTTTCTTCCTGACCTTGTTTCTAGTTGGCTCAGCCTGTCCTGCTAACGAGCTGAGCCAGCCGCCTGGCGCCTGCCTCTCCAATGTGCTGACTCAGTCCTGTGGCTCCCGCTTCCTCTGCCCTTGTTTGAAAATGCCAAGTTAATTGCTTCCAGCTCTAGGCCTCACTGGTAGGGGCACCCCCCTCCCCGTTTATTCTTCCCTTCCTCATGCCCGGGGTTGGGGGAGATAGTGCCATCGAGCCCCGGACCTGCTCGTGGTGCACAGGGCAGTGCAGGGTCAGGGAGAAGGCAGAGAGGGGAATGGGCTCTCAGAGCCCACCCGGGAAGCGATGAGGGGAGTGGGGACTGGTCTCTGCATTTCCTAGGCCTTGGGATCCAGGAGATGCCAACCTCTGCCAGGATGGTCCAGGGTGGGATGCAGGTGTTTGTGAGCACTGGTGGCAGTCAGTCTCTCAGACCTGTGCCCAGAGCTGGGGGCAGGGAGAGGGTGATGTGCTGGAAGGGAGACCTTAGGTCTCAAACAGGAAGGAAGGGAGGGAGGGAAGACTAGAAGGAGGGAAGGTAGGAAGGAAGGAAGGAAGGGGGAGAGAAGGAGAGACAGAATGAAGAAGGAAGAGAGGAAAGAGGGCAGGAAGAAGGAAGGAAGGATGGAATGAAGGGGAGAGGAAGGAGAGAATGAAGGAAGGAAGAAAGGGAGGGAGGGCAGGAAGGAAGGAAAGAAGAGGAAGAAAGGAAGGAGAGGGAGAGATGAAAAGGGAAGAGAGGGAGGGGAGGGAGGGAGGAAGGAAAAGTGAGGGAAGGAGAGAAGAAAAGGAAGGAGGTGGGGGAGGAGAGAAATTACCAAATTACCAATGGTAATTCTTGCACAGAGCAGCTCTCACTGAATTCCCACAGGATGGGCTCACATACGTGCTATCCAGGGGTAAGAGTCAAAATATTTAACAACAGTGTGGCACCAGCTCTGAGTAGTCGGGATGGAGTTCAGGCAAGTTGTTGGGCAGAGTCCTAGAGGCCCCAAGAGCGCTGTCAGGAGTTAACCCTTCAGTCGCTGGGCCACGGGGAGGCAGGGGAAGGGAGAGCAGGTGATCATAGGTGTGGAAGTCTTCCAATATTCAACAGAGTTGGCACCATGGAGACAAGCTCTGCATCGTCTCGCTGGTGCATCCCCAGTGCCAACACGGCCTGGTGCCTCACAGGGGTCCAGGTGGACGGTGGCTGTCAGCTGGGGCTCACCTGGGTGAGGGCATTGTCCAGGGGCTGGGCTGGGGCAGCTGGGGACGATGCCCGACTAGGGCCTGTGGGACTGGGGAAGTGTGAGGCTAGACTCTGGAGGGGGCAATTTTGGGGGGACACACTGGGGACCCTTTACGATTTTGAATTTTGGGGTTCTCCTTCTGGAGATTGGTCTCTGCTCAAGATGGGGGTGCTGAGGCACAGGCAGATCTCCAGGAGATGCCCTGGGAGGCTTGGAAGGATGCACACGGATTCAGTATGTTTTTTATTACTGTGACAAAAAGAGGATGCAGGGGAGGAAGGATGGGAAAGGAAGCTCTCTGCCTGGAGGGCGTTTGCTCTGGCCCGCTGTGCGTTGGTGACAGGTGGAGCGTGGGGGGGCAAATGCTTCCAGAGGGTGTTCTGGCCTCTGTGCCCTTGAAGTGACCTGGGCCGGGCCGGGCCTTCCTGCCTTTTCCCTTTCTCTCCTGCCTTCTGCTGAGGCCTACAAATATTGGGGTGTGTGAGAGAGTGTGGCGGGGGAGACGAAGCCCCCTGTTGGCTTTGTCCTGCCTGCAGAGTGGGTTCTGTTGACCCCTTCCCAGAGGGATGACACTGTCTGGTCACCTTCCAGCTTCCAAATCGCGGGTTTTGCACAGACTGTCAGAGGAGGGAAAAGGAGCGTGTGAGACGAGGTGAGCTCCTGGGTGCACTGGACACCTTCTGTGAGTTTAACACCAGAAGTGGACCCGGAGGTGTGCAGGGAGCCTGCCAAGCACTGGGGACAAGGCCGGTGTTAGTGCTGGAGAGCTTCCAGCCAGAAGGGCCAGCGGTCTGTGCAGGCCACGCTGCCCCCACCCTGCCACTGGGCATCGCCTGTCACGTGCTCCTTCCCACTTCCCTCCCTGGGTCTCCAGCCAGCCCGCCGGCTTGATGAATTAGCCCCATAGATATTCCGTCGGGAAAGCAAACACATATCATATATATCTTTGACAAGTTATTATTCTCCCTTATCAGGATTCGGGTGCATCCGCACCCGCCATTACTCACGCCGCACACCCGCCCTGCCTGGGACCAGCTTCAACCACACCAGGAGGCAGCGCCCCGTCAGGCCGGTCCAGGGCCTGACCTGCGTGTGGGTTGTGATGTGTAGGTGTGGGGGAGTGTGAGTGTGCAAATGTGGTGCCTTGCCTGGGTGTATCAAGGGGGGACTGCACTCCCCCGGGCAACATGTTCTGTTCCAACCTGTGTTATAGTCAAAATAACAGAGCATGGCTGGGCGTGGTAGTGCATGCCTGTAATCCCAGTACTTGGGAGGCTAGACAGGAGGATTGCAGGTTCAAGGCCAGCCTCAGCAATTTGGTGAGACCTGATTAAAAATGAAAAGTAAAAAGGGCCGGGGGTGTAGGTCAGAGGTAGAACAACCCGCTGGGTTCAATCCTCAGTACCACAAAAAACAAAACAAAACAAAACCCAGACCCCGACATGTTCTTGAAGGCTCCATCAGGACAGGAGAGATGACCAAAACACCCTGAGTCACCTTGTGACTATTGGACTGATGTCATCCTCACATACCTCGTCCTACCCACCCCTCGCCAAAGTCTCCTGTAAAACAGGAGCCATGCACTTCCAAAAGCGTCTCTCTCACTCCGGAGACGGCCCGCACCCTCTCTTGAATGTGTATTCTTGCTTTCCTAAATAAATTTCTGTTTGTTGTTCTACTCTTTGTCTTGGGAATTCTTTTCCAACCTGTGACTGGGCCATGACACTGGAGACTCCCAGTCCATCCCCCAGGCTGGAACCAGAGCAGGAACCATCCTGGTGGTCCTGGTCCGGCTGCACTTCCCTCCAGGCCGAGGCTGAGTGGGGCCCAGGGTGAACCTGGTGCTGTTCTGGGCCTTTGGTTCTCCCACAGGAACCAGGGGCTGGGGTTCCGTCCCAAGAGCATTCTGCTCTGTGCCTCCCCATGTCCACTTAGTGGGGTAGAGGCAGGAGCCTCATCCTCCTCTGCTGCTGGGCCCTCCCTGGCAGGACAGATCACCTGCCACCTCCCATCAGTTCCCCTGGAGTCCAAAGGGGCTCCTCTAGGTCACCCCCTGGCCCCATGGTGGCTGGGACCCAGTGGCTGGCGGGGGCCCGGTGGGAGAGATGTAAGTGAGTATCGGTGCTCTCAGCCTGGCCGCTGGGCCGTGATCTGTCATCTTTCACCCAGCACATTCCCATCTCCCCAGAGGCAGGCTCCGTATTAACAAGTCCTCTACTTAGGAATATAAATGGGGCATTCGGAGTTGCTCCTGACAGGCTAAAGGCAGCCAATGCACTCAGGCCTTGGGGGAGGGGAGCGGGAGGAGGGCTTGATTCCCAGGGGCCTTCCTGCTGGTCTGGGAGAGCCACACCCTGAACCAGCCTGCCTCTGAGGGGGTGGCAGAGGAGGCGAGGCACCTGCTGCCTCCTCTGGGGCTGGGCTGGGGCTGGGCTGGGGCTGGCTGCTTCCTGACTTCCACCCTGCCCTGCCCCTCAGACCCAAGGGGGCGATGGGGGGTGTCCCCACTCTTTCAGGCATGCCCTTCCACTATCTCCGTGTAGTAGTGAGGCCTTGGCTGCTGTCACTGAGGACCCCCAGGGTGCCATCGCGCTGTGTTCCCTTCCATCAGCCCACTCCTCTGTCTCCTCCCCAGCTTCAGCTGCATTTCTGGGCACCTTCTCTTCCCTTCCCTGGGGCCACTGCCATGTCACCCAGATCATGGAGAGCGGGTGGAGGAGGACAGGAGGCCTTGCCAAGGGCAGTGCTGAGCTGGCCTCCTGCGGGTGTCCAGCCCGAGTCCTCAGCGGGCTTGGCACAAGGACTTGAGGAGGCTCCTGCCCTGGCCTGGGCCATACTGGGCAGGTGGGCACCAGAGTTATTTATGGCAGAATCCCTGTCCTTGGGGCCCCCAGTCTACTGGGAGGCAACTGGGGGAGAGGGGATCCTGAGTGTCCTGAAAAGTATTCTGAGCCCACAGCGAGATGCTGGTACCCACAGCAGGAGGCCAGGCAGGGCGAGACTGGGCCGAGGGGTGGGTGCGCAGGGAGTGGACTGCGGGGCGGGCCGTATTACATGCACCAGGAGAGCAGTGGGTGAGAGCCTTGGAGGGAAGCCACGAACAAGTTTGGGGAAATAGTGTAGACATTTGCTCATAGTTTTGGTCATCACCCAGGGCGAGAACCCTGTCCCAGACGGGCGCTTCCTCCTGATTCTAATGCCCCATCAGTGGAGGAGCTTGGGACGCCCATGAGCTGAAAGAGAGGAGCTGGAGTGGGCTGCGGTTTGGCCTTTGGGGCCAGTGTCCATGCCTCTCAGCTCCAGCACCTGAGAAAAGTGCCTGGCATGCAGGGGCCTGGTGCTGCCACAGCGGTGTGCCCACAGAAGACAGGGTCCCACCTCACCTGGGCTCAGGCTCCCTGCACCTGGCCTGGGGAGTGTGTGGAGGTGTTCGTTGCAATTAACTTTGCGGCCACTAGAGGGAAGTCCAGGCCCATGTTTCTCTCTCCAGAGGGTGGAGGGCCCCGGGAGGGATGGGGGTGAGATGTCCAGGTTGGGGTTCTTTGTGCTAGGAATGAGAGCGCCTGTTCTGCTCCCTCTCTGTTGTGGGGTCTACTAGCACCTACGTTCTTCATTTCCAAGTTAGGGAAGAAAATTAGCTTGAAAATGTAAAGCTCTGGGAAAAGGCATTTTGTTTAAACATTTAATATGTACAATACTTACTTTAGGGCTTTTTATAAGAGCAGGTGAGGAACATTATGAAGGTTGAAGACTTTTAGAAGACCATGTAGTTGGTGGTCAGAGTCATAGGCTTTGGCGCTCGATGGCCTTTGCTGGATGACCTTGGGCAGGCCAAATAACATCTGTGAGCCTCACTTGCCCCATCTGTAAATGTGGATTATAATACATACCTCGTAGTGCTATTATAAGAATTAATGCTTAGCACATGCCTGGCATAGAGTAAGTGCTCCAGTGTAGCTCTTTAGTTTTTATGGTAAGCAATCACTTTAGACTAAGAGGGAAGAATAAAGGCCCAAATTTAAAGCAAAAACACGACTTTCTTCTTCCATTAGTATTTAAAGACCGCCCCCCAATAAACTAAAGGAATTGGTCATACTTCCTAATCCTGACATTTTCTAGGGCTTTATATGTAAATGAATGAGTTTGCATCTTAATTTTTATCTCACATGTCCTGAGGTGTGATTGTCTGCTGGATAATGGGTCCCTATGGGATGGAGTGGGGGCATGTAGCCCTACCCTCAACCTACCACCACGTCATGGGATACCGACCAGCAGGTTCTATGACCCACCATGGCACTGCTGGCTCGTGGCTGTCCACCCTAGCTGTTCATTAGAACCATTCAAGGAACTGTTAAAAAATGACCACTGCTAAGCTGGGCGTGGTGGCGCACGCTTGTAATCCCAGTACTTGGGAGGCTGAGACAGGAGGATCGCAGGTTCGTGGCCAGCCTCAGCTACTTAGTGAGATTCTGTTTCAAAATAAAGAATAAAAAATAGGGCTGGGGGTGTAGCTTGGAGGTAGAATGCCCCTGGGTTCAATCCCCAGTGCCACAAAAAAAAAAAAAAAAAAAAAAGACCACTGCTGAGCCTGCTCCCAGAAGTTCTGATTCATGTGGTCTGGGTTGAGGCCCAAGCAGTAGGCTGATTGAAAGCTACCCAGGTGATTCCACAAGCATCCAGGGTGGAGGACCTCTGCAGGAAGATTTCCTCTAGTGGAGGGAGGGAGAGAGAGAGGGCAATGTCCTCAGCTCTCCAACCCATGGCCTCATAGAACTTTGGGCAAATTTGGCCAAGAAGGAGTTTGGCTTGGTGTAGGAGGGCTCTTTGGTTGTTGGTGAGGAGGCCTTGACTCCAGTCCTGGCTTGATGGTTAACTCAGGTGGTCCTTTTGGTAAACACCTTGCTTCTCTGGGCCTCAGTTTCCTCACCTGTCAAAGGGGATGATGAGCGGCACCACCTGGGCCTGAGAAGTCATCCGCTGGGAGGTGGAGGCTGCAGTGAGAGAGCAGTGCTTTGCAAGAATGTGGAACCGGGCACAGGTGAGTGGTGTTCTCTCACCTGGCTCCTGCAGAGGGCCGAGTCGGGCTGCAGGCTGCTGCAAGGGAGCCACACACTGGGCGGCTTAGACTGCGGGGTGCATGTCTCACAGTGCCGGAGGCTGGAAGTGAGACTTGGGGGCATTGGCAGGCTCGGCTCCCCTGGGGCGGTGAGGGAAGGACCTGCTCCAGGCCTCGCTCCTTGGCTGTAGATGGCCGTCTTCTCCCTGGGTCTCCCCATGCCATATCCATCAGTACATGTCTTGTGTGTCCCTATTTCCTCCTTTTATAAGGACACCAGCCATATGGAAGTAGGGCTACCCTAATGACCTTTTAAACTTGCAACCTGATTTTTTTTTCGGTACCGGGGATTGAACCCAGGGGCGTTCTACCTCCGCGCTACACCCCCGGCCCTATTTTTTATACTTTATTTTTTTGAAACCGGGTCTCAAGAAGTTGCGGAGGGCCTCACTAAGTAGAGAGAGAGAGAGAGGAGAGAGAGAGAGAGAGAGAGCTGAGGCTGGCCGTGAACCCGGATCCTCCGGTCTCCGCCTCCCAAAGTACTGGGATTACAAGTGTGCGCCACCACGCCTGGCGTGATTTTTTTTTTATTGTGGTACTGGGGATTGAACCAATAGGTATTCTACCTCCAAGCTACACCCCCCAGCCTGATTTTATGTTTTATTTGGAAAAAGGGTCTCACTAAGTTGCAAAGGGCCTCACTAAGTAGCTGAGGCTAGCTGTGAACCTGCGATCCTCCTGTCTCAGCCTCCCAAGTACTGAGATTACAAGTATGTGCCACCATGCCTAGACTTGTGATCTGATTTTAATTTGATTATCTCTGTGAAGATAATCAAGGACACATTTCCAAATAAGATCACATTCACGGGTGCTGGGGTTTGGCACCTCTATATGGCATTTTGGGGGGACACAATTCAATGCATAATAGTGAGAGATGCTTGAGCATTTGATTCAGAAGAAAGCAACAACAACAGCAAACAAAAAACATTGTGAGGGGGCAGAGCGGGAGGACAGGAGCCAGGCACAATCTTTCCACCAGCCTCCAGCCCCAGAGCAGCCTCCATGTTGCTCTCCACCAGATGCAACCTCACCTGGCTTGGACTGAGACAACTTCTAGATTATGGTGTGTGTGTGTGTGTGTGTGTGTGTGTGTGTGTGTGTGTGGTGAGAGAGTGAAGAGGACGAAGTGTCCCATGGCCTAGCTCCAGGGACCCCTGGCACCTAACAGTCTGGGTGGGTGACAGCCCTTGGTCACCATTCTTGCACAGCGTGGAGACCGAGGTAGCATCACCATGACGGGACAGGGCTGTGTGCAGGTTTCCTCCAGTTACAGTGAGTGTTGTGCCGGAGGTTTGGCTTCTGCCTTGATAGGATGGGGACAGGTGGCAGAGCAGAAACACACAGAGGAAGGGCCTTATGCAATACGCAGGCCAGGCGGGGCCCAGAGCCTTGTTCCTATAATTGACAAGTGCACGGGCTGTCTTCCTTCCTCCCCTGTCTGTGCCCTGGGATCCACCAGGCAGAGAGAGAGGAGAGAGAGAGAGAGAGAGTCAGGTGGGAGATGTGGGCCTGCTGCTGGCCAGGTGTGCATCCATATTTATCAGGGGTGAGTCCCTGGGAAGAACCGGATGCTGAGCGCTCTGGGCAATCTGCTCTGGCCAGCTGCTCCATTCCTGGCCAGCTTCTGGAAGCAGGAGATTTGGAATGTCAGCTCAAGCAGTAGTATCCCGATTTGCCGTGTGTGCCCATTTCTGTGGTGTAAATACTCCCACTGTGGCTGATTTCAAGCTGCTACCAACATGAATCTGACAGGCACAGGACACTCCTGAAAATTTAACACTGTGGCCCTTCCCCCTTGGTATGGAGAAGAAACTTTGGTCCAGAGGTGGAATAGCCCAAGATCATACTGCAAGTTGATAAGGACTCAGCTAGGCTATGTTGCCAGGCTGTTGGAGTCACCAGTGATCAGGGGTCCTTCGTGTCAGTGGGGGCAGGGAGGTGAGGGGTGGGATTCCCTCCAGCCTGTGTCCATCGTAACACCCAGCACTACAGAGCACCTTGCAGTTTACCAAGTGCCTTCTTACCTGTTAGCTCTAAATTCAATTTCACAGCAACCTAATGGGGCATATATTATTGTCTCATTTCATAAATAAGGAAACTGAGGCTCAGAGATAGTGTGACTTTTTCCAAGGTTGTATAACCAGGAGGTGGCTGTATATTCACCCAGTCCTAGGTCTTCTGAGACCAGTCTTGGTTCTTGGCTCAAGCTCAGGATGCTGAGGCCACAAGACCTTCCCATCAATGCAGCCTCTCCAGGGACCCGATGCCCATTCACCTGCAAGACTTAGAGCCAGCACAGTGGGAACCCCTGCGCCTGCCTCTGATATCTGCCTGGTACTGGAAGTCCCTCAATAAGTGCCTGTAACTGGGGGCCTGGCCTTTGGAACACAGCTAAACCTCACCCTCTGCTTCTCCCTAAAGTCTGGGTCTTTTGGTGCCTGGTTGCGGGCCACATCCATCTCAATTGTTCTCTTTCCAGGCAGGGCTGAGACCCCCAGGACTCTCCCCACCACTCAGCCTCAGCCCCCCATCCTCCCCAGGCCTTTATTCCAACCATGCAGGTCCCTCATGCCTGGGACCTTGTTTGGGAGATAGACAGACAGACAGACAGACAGACTGAGAGAGGGTGGAAAGGGAAGAAAGACAGCAAGGAAAAGATAGCATGTGTTAGAGAAATAGTGAAAGGCAGACAGCCAGCGCTGGTGTGTGCCTCTCCTTGTGCCACGTCCTTACTGTACCCTTGAGGTGAGCACTGTTTGACCCCTGGTTTAGAGCTAAGGAAACAGGCTCTGGCCACACAGCCAGTGAGTGGTTAGGATGGGATTCAAACCCATCATGTCTACTCTCACCATTGTATCACCGGGCCTCTCTGCTAAGAGTGGCCAGGGTGGTTCAGATAGGTAATCGAGGGATGAGAGACTGAGGGAGAGAAGCCACATGTCTATCCAGCATCCATATATGCCTGTGGGGCATCTTGGGATGCCATAGCCGAGAGGCAGTACAATGTACCAGGGAGCAAAGGCACCTGACTGGTGCATCCAGCAGTCAGGATAGTTCTTGCCAGCGTTGTGGTCTTGGGGAAATCACCTTACTTCTCTGGGCCTTGAATTCTTCATCTGCAAGGGAATACTAACTCCACCCTATCTACCACTCAGGCTGGTTCTAATGGTAATAAAAAATGGGTGTGATCACACAATTGTTCATTTAGTGAAACATACTGAACAACCAACATCTGTCAGACACCAGAGATAAGAGAACAAGTCGACCGATGACCCAGTTGCTTGTGAGGCTTCAAATCTAGGGGTTGATACAGGCTGCTGCAGTAGAGAGGGGTGATTGCTAAATCTGGGAAGTGGCAGGAGTGAAAGGAGGGATGCTTCACCCAGCTTAGGTGTCAGGGAAGGCTTCCTGGAGGAAGTGGTGCTGAGGCTGAGGCTGAGGTAGGACAGTAAATAAGAGCTGGTTGTGTTGACGGTTTAGGTTGGGGAAGAGGGAGGGTGTACCGAGAGAGTTCTAAGTGGGACTGAAAGTAAACTAGATTCAGTAAGCTTACCTGGATTCATTTTCAAGGTGGTCTTGAACTCTAATGTTTAGATTTTGTGTCCTTAGAAGTCTTAACCTAACGGGAGGTAAAGATTTTCTCCTGTTTTCTTTTAGAAGATTAGAGTTTGGTTCTTATATTTAGGTCTGTGATTCAAGTTAATTTTTGTGTAAAGGATAAGAGATGTGTTTGAAGTCCCTCCTCCTTCCCCTCCTTCATGAGGCTATCCATTTGTCTACCACAGTTTGTTGAAAAATCTTTCAATTTCCCATTGAATTACCTTAAAATCTTTATCAAAAGTCAGTTTATGGTGTATGTTGGGTATATTTCTAAACCCTCTGTTTTATTGGTCTGTATGACTATCTTTACCTCAGCCCACACTGACATGATCACTGTGGCTTTGAAAGTCTTAAAATCAAGTAGTATGAAATCTCCACCCACATCGTAGGTCTTTTACATTTCCTTTAGAATTAGATTGTCAATTTCTAAAAAAGGAAAGTCTACTGGTATTTTGATTAAGTGTTCATTGAGTTCTATAGATCATTTTGTAGAGCATTTATTTATTTATTTATTTTACCAGGGATTGAACCCTGGGATGTTCTACCTCTGGACTACATCCCCAGCCCTATTTTATTTTTTTACTTTGAAATAGGGTCTCACTGAGTAGCTGAGGGTCTCACTAAATTGCTGAGATTGGCCTCGAACTTGCGATCCTTCTGTCTCAGCCTCCCAAGTACTGGGATTACAGGTATGTGCCACCACACCTGGCTTGAGCACTAATATCTTAATATTGAGCATTCAGATCTATGAACATGTCACATCTTTTTATTTATTTAGCTTTATTTGTCTCAGCAATGTTTTATACTTTTCAGTGTATAAGACTTATGCAAATTTTGTTAAATTTTAACCTGAAATTTTAGCACTATTATTTTTAAAATTATAAATTGTTTGTTGTTAGTATACAGAAATTTACTTTTAAAAGTATTAGCCTTGAATCCTTTATCTGTTAATGTCATTTACTAATTCTAGGAGGTTTTAGTAGTTTTCGAAATTTTTATAAAGACCATCTTGTGAGATAAAGAGAGTTTTACCAACTCTTTCAAATCTGTTTACTGTTCCTTTTCCTTGCCTTATTGCACTGGTTAGCATTGTCTATATAATATTAAAAGAAGTGGTGAAAGCAGACATCCTTACTTTGCTCCCAATTTTACTGGAAAAGCACTTAGTCTTTCACCGAATATGATGCAGCAGGGTTTAAAATGTCCTTTAGTGGGTTAATAAAGTTATCTTTTTATTTGCTGAGAGTTTTTTAGAAAAATATCACAAATAAGTGTTAAGTTTTATCAATTTTTTGTGCATTTACTGAGATGATCATATATTACTTTTGTTTTTAGTTTATTATGGTAAATTACATTAATAAAACTATTATTCTATTATTTTTCTTTATATACTTAGATGTTAACATGCATGCACATTTAGGACTGCTATGTTTTCTCGAGTAGTTGACCTCTTTATCATTATGAAATATCCCTTTCTCCTGTTCTGAAAACTACTTTGTCTGATATTGATATATCAGTACTTTCTTTTGAACAGTATTTACATGGCATATATTTTCCACTGTTTTACTTTTAGTCTAGCTATGTATTTATGTTTCAAGTGTTGGGTCTTACTTTTTTAATCCATTTTGATGATCTCTGTATCTTAATTTGGGTGTATATACCATTTACATTTAGTGTAATTATTGATATGCTTGGGATTATATTTTGTTTGTCATATCTGTTTTTTTTGTACCCAATTTTCTGTCTCATTTTGGATTGGATATAAAATAATGTAATCCATTTTATCTGCATCACTGAAAGGTCACACTTTTAATTACTATTCCTCACCCCACCTCCCCTTTCTGATTTTCTAACAGAGCTCCAGGAGACATAGTGGGCTGTCTGAGGATATGGTAAGGGAAATAATTCCTTAAAAATATGTCTTAAATCTTGAAAAATATGATTATCTTCTGGATTCAAAGGCCTGGAAAAATTTCACATGTCTCCTTCACCTGGTTTCCTCTCTTCTGAGGCATTTTGCCACCTCAACTTCAAGAAGTTTTCAGGATGGCCTAGGCTGTGCCATCAATCAAAACCAAAGAAAGAGACTTAAATATAGGATTCCTAGAGCATCTGGACCCTCTCTTACATTCTGAGGGGCAAATCTTTTCCACAGTGATTGCCATGGCTGCGGGCTATAACATAGTGAAAAGGGTCACCCTCTTGATAGCTGCTCACTGCTGGGCAACCTTGAGACATTCATTACTTCCCCCATCTACTTTCATTCCTGGATGTGGACTGGGCCAGTAGAGTCTGACAGTATCTTTGTACTTTCACCATGCAATATCCATAGTGATATAAGAATTAGGACTATAAAGAAATAGGAGGTGTGATTTCACATAGTGAGTCCTCCATCATGAAGATACTCAAGGCACAGTGGGACAACCACTTAGTACGGAATGTTGCAGAAGAGTTTTCAATAATAAGTGGGACAGTGGACTGACCTAGTGGTTCTTAAATTTGCCTAAGCATTAGACTCACTTGGGAAGTTTTTCTTGTTTTAATTTTTATTGTCTTGAAGGTAATATATGCACATGTTTAAGAAGCGAAATAATACCAAAAGGTCTAAAACAAAATGACTCAGCTCTCTCTACTCTCCCTAGTCTTCTTCCCCAGAGGAAACATCTTTATTTTAACTCCTTCTCCTACTATTTATACACATCTCCATTATTGTAAATAATTGCTAATACATAACTTTTGATATATAAATAATGATACTTTTTGAGTATCATTTTTAGATTGTCACTGACTTCTACTTAGAATAAATATTTAATTATCATAATAGCGATCTTACCATTTAAAATATACCAATATTCCTTCTGTCTACATTTTCCACTGGAGGCTTTTCATCTCTATATAAGTAGTTATGTCAGGTCATGGAAAGCAGGGTGGCAAGGTGTGCACCAAGGCCAAGACTTGCTCTTCTAGGGCTGGGCTGTAGTCCCCGGTGGGCCACATTCATAGTTTGCTGTGCAAGGGCAACTATTCCAAGCAGGTCAGTGCTGGTGTGCAGGTCTACCTGGTGGTAGTGCTGGAGTACCTGACTGCCAAGATCCTGGAGCTGGGGGGAAACATGGCTTCTGATAACAAGAAGATGTGCATCATCCCGCACCACTTGCAGCTGGCCATCTGCACTGACTAAGAACTCAACAAGCTGCTGGGCCATGTGACTATTGCTCAGGGCAGCATTCTGCCCAGCATTCAAGTGGTGGTGCTGCTTCCCAAGAAGACCAAGAGCCACCACAAGGCCAAGGGAAAATAAAGTGTTGGTTTCTCATGGGCCTTCACCATTTTCAATGAGCAAGAAAAATATATGCTTGGCCACAAAGCAAGTACCAGTAAATTAAAAAAATGTAATATAATACTGTGCATCTTTTCAGATCATAATGGAATGATAGTAGAAATAAACATCAGGAAGACCCAAAGGATTTACATCAATACACGGAGATTGAAGGACATACTTTTGAATGAGGACTGGAGCATAGAAGAAATAAGAGGAGAAATAAAAAATTTCCTAGAATTGAATGAAAATAGAGACACAACATACCAAAGTCTATGGGACTCTTTGAAGGCAGTGAAGAGGAAAATTTATAGCAATGAGTGCCCACATAAGAAAAACAGAACATCACCAAATAAACAATCTAATGACATACATGAAGATCCTCAAAAAACAGGAACAGACTAATCTCAAAGTCAGTAGATGGCAGGAAATAATTAAAATCAGAGCAGAAATAAATGAAATAGAGAACAACAATAGCAATAGCACAAAAGACCAACAAAACTAAAAGCTGGCTCTTTGAAAAAATAAACATGATTGATAAGCACTTAGCCAACCTAACCAAAAGAAAGAGAGAATTGGCCCAAATTATTAAAATAGGAAATGAAAAAGAAGACATCATCACAGACAGTGGGGAAATCCAGAAGATCATCAGAAACTACTTTGAAAATTTATACTCCAATAAACAGGAAAACACAGAAGAAATAGACACATTTCTAGACACATACAACCTACCTAAATTGATCCAAGAGGATACAGAAACCCTTAACCAACCAAAGAAATAGAAACAGCAATGAAAAGTCTTCCATCAAAGAAATGTCCAGGTCTAGATTGATTCCCAGCTGAATTCTACAAGACCTTTACCAAAGAACTAAACCAAATCCTTCACAAATTACTCTGTGAAATAGGAAGAGATGAAATTCTTCCAGACTTATTCTATGAAGTGAATATCACCTTAATACCGAAAATGAATAAATATACCTCAAAAAGAACATTACAGAACAATATTCTTGATGAATACAGATGCAAAAATTCTAAACAAAATACTAGCAATATGCATTCAAAACCATATCAACAAAATTGTACACCATCACCAAGTTGGTTTCATTCCAGGGATGCAAGGCTGGTTCAACATATGCAAATCAATACACATAATTTACCACATAAGTAGAATTGAGGACAAAAATCACATGATCATCTCAATAGATACTTAAAAAGCATTTGCCAAAACCCAACACCCATTCATTTTAAAAACACTGCAGAAAATTGCAATAGAAGGATTTACCTTAACACCATAAAGGCAATATACAATAAACCCAAAGCCAACATTATATAGAAATGGGGGAAAAACTGCTAGAATTCCCTTTAAAATCAGGAACAAGATAGGATGCCCACTATTACCATTCCTTTTCAATATAGTACTCAAAATTCTAGCCAGAACTATAAAGCAAGAAAAGGAAATCAAAGGAACACAAGTAAGAAAAGAAGAACTGAAATGATTTCTATTTTCAGGTGACATGATCCTATATTCAGAAGACCCCCAAAAATTCAACCAAAAGACTTCTAGAGCTGATTAACAAATTCAGCAAAGTAGTGGGATACAAAATCAATCTATTAAAAGTCAGTACCCTTTCTATACACCAACCATGAATCTACTGAAAAAGAAATCCAGAAAACAGTTCCATTCACAATAACCTCAAAAACAACAAAATACCTAGGAATAAATCTAACCAAGGAGGTAAAAGACCTCTACAATGAAAATTATAAAACACTAAAGAAAGAAATTGAAGAAGATCTTAGAAGATGGAAAGATCTCCCATGCTCTTGGATAGGCAGAATAAATATCAAAATGGCCAATCTACCAAAAGTGATCTACAGATTCAATGAAATCCCTATTAAAATATCAATGTCATTCTTCACAGAGCTAGAAAAATCAGTCCCAAATTTTATATGGAAAAACAAAAGACCCAGAATAGCTAAAGCAATTTTCAGCCATAAAAACCATGCAGGAGGCATCATAATACCTGACTTCAAATGATATTACAGAGCTATAGTAATAAAAACAGTATGGTATTGGCACCAAAACAGACACATAGACCAATGGAACAGAATAGAAGACACAAAAACAAATCCATACACTTATAGCAAATTGATTTTTACAGAGGTGCCAAAAACATACATTGGAGAAAAGACAGCTTTTTCAACAAATGGTGTTGGGAAAACTGGTTATCCATTTGTAGAAAAATGGAATTAAATCCAAATCTCTCACCCTGCACAAGAGTCAACGCAAGATGAGTCAAAGACCTGGAAATTAGACAAGAGACTTTGAAATCACTAGAGGAGGGCATAGGTCCAACACTTCAACATATAGACACAGGTAGACATTTCTTCAATAAGACTCCCAAGGTACAAGAAATTAAAACGAGGAGTAATAAGTGGGATTGCATTAAAGAGCTTCTGTGCAGCAAAGAAAACCATCAAAAACCTTAATAGAGAGCTGACAGAATGGTAGAAGACCTTTGCCAGCTTCTCTGATAGAGGACTAATATCTATAATATCGAAATAACTTAAGAAACTTACTGCTAAAAAAAAAAACTAAAAAATGAGCAAGTGAATTAAATACTTCACAAATGAAGAAATACAATGGCCAATAAATATATGAAAAACTGTTCAACATCATTGGCAAGCAGGGAGATGCAAGTCAAAACTACACTGAGATTCCATCTAACCACAATTAGAATGGCAACCATCAAGAAGTCAAGCAACAGTAAATGCTGGTGAGGATGTGAGGAAATAGAAACTCTTACATATTGTTGGGACTGCAAATTAGTGCAGCCACTATGCTATGGAGATCAGTGTGGAGACTCCTCAAATAACTGAGAATGTATCTATTATATGATCCAGCTATGCCACTCTTGGGTATCTTTCCAAAGGTACTGAAATCAGAGTATTATAGTGAAATATGCATATCCATGTTTATAGCAGCACAATTCACAATAGCCAAATTATGGAACCCACCTAGGTGTCCATCAACAGATGAATGGATTACAAAATTATGGGATATATACACAATGGAATTCTACTCAGTAATAAAAAAGAACCAAATTATGCCATTTTCAGGAAAACGAATGGACCTGGAGAACATTATGTTAAGTAAGATTAGCCAGTCACAGAAAGTGAAAGGTCATATATTTTTTCTCATATGTAGAAGCTAGGCTGTAATCAGGATACAAGAGGGACTTTAGATAATAGAGGAGAAACCCCAGTGGAGTGAGGGAGGTGGTCCAGGGGAAGATGGTAGTGGGGGAAGGGAAAATTAACAAAGGTGGCTCTTCCATTAATGTTATGTACATATGTGAGAATACCAATGTCAATCTCAATATCATGTATGGGGAAGGGGAGGGAGAGGGGAGGCAGCTGGGGGAAGCTCACCAAGTGCTGTGTGCATGTATGTCACTATCACTCTTAAATACATTATGATGTGAGACTACAATGCACCAATAAACATTTATAAAAATAAAATATACTAAAATTCAGCATTTACATTGTTATTCCTATAAAATATCTATAACTGAGCATTGTAGGATATTTTATTTCCTATTTTCTCATTTTTCTAAAGTTAATAATTGCCTTGGCTTTTTAATTTGCTTAATTTCATGTATACTCATTGACAATTTTTCTACACTTCCTAATCGCCTCTCAGCATATTTACCACAAGGCCAATCCCATGAAGTAATCTATTATTTTTACAAAAAGTAAAGCTATCCCTCCTGAAGACCTGCATTTTCCTTCTACCTGGGCTGATTGCACATAGGTCATCCTGGGTCTTTTCTTTGCTTCCATTCTTAGGTTTCCCTTGCCTTTCTTCTAGGTTGGACTTCTTGTTTCTAAATCTTGTGTTTTGCTTTTCTTTCTTGTATTGGTTAATGCATTCTCCAGCAGTTTCATCAGGTGATGGTGCAAACACAAAGGCATGGTGATGACATTCCCATTTCTTGATGGTGTATCTTCTAAGTGTTGTGAATACTTGTATTTCTAGAATCTCTTTTTTTTATTTACATCAGGAGATTTCTTTTGATTTTTCTCTTTCTTGTTTTGTTAGAAGACATATTCTGTAGCCTCATGGAAAAGTATGGAAGAGAGAAAAACTTTTTGTGGTCTTTCAAAATTGAAAAGTCTATTCTACTTCATACCAGATGATAGTTTGGCTGGGTATAGAATCTATGGTAGCCTTTAGAGGCATTCACTAATATTTCTAGTTCCTCCTTTTCTGGGCACATAATGTGATTGCATACCCTTATTTTCTATTTTTCCTTTTCATCTTTTTCTTGAAGCTAGTCATTATGATGTGGCCAAGAAAATGTGAGTATATATGGAAGATATTCCTCAGAAATAAGACTTTAAGAGATGGTGCATGATTTACTATATTTCTTCTCTGCTACTGTGACTAGTGCATTTGAAGTGGTGGATGCTCTATCAGCCTAGGTCCCTGCGTGAGAATGGCTTGGGACATATCCCTCTCAACCATAGAGCTAAGCAAGAAATAAACTTCCATCTTTTTTCAGCTATTGAGCTTAGGGTTGTTTGTTATCACAGTATAATTTAGCTCATCCTGACTGATACCAAGATAGACTCCTAGCAATGGAATACTGATGAAACAAAAGGCCTAAAATAGATGCCTGGTCTAGGGGCTATGTAGAATACTGCAAGAAAACTTTACTGGATGTTGCAAAAGTGGAAATTTATATTATGTAGTGGGAAATATTTATTAAATTTTCTGAGAATCAGATCACATTCTTAGGGAAATTATAACTCAAGATGATGATATGGGAAAACAGTATGTTAGCATATGTTTGATTATTATTGACTGTGCTTGGCAAAGTATTATAAGAGACAGTGTGTTCAGAAAAGAATTGGCCAGAATGCAAGCAGAAATGAAAGTGAATAGAGTTTCCAAAAATTCAGGGTCTTGAAATATTTCAGAAAGCCACAATTTGGGATCCCAAATAGCAGGAGATAAAAATTGAGAAAGGTTTTGAGTGAAAAAGTCCACTTCAAATCCATTCTTGTGGCAAGAATCAAAATAAGGGTATGGCCCTTGCTTCCACTGTTAAAAAACAAAACAACAAACCTCTGAATAGGATAAGATATTTCGGACTTAAGCTCTTTCAGATATGTGGTACTTGGTTATTTCTTTAAATAAGAAAACTATCTTGAGAAAATGAGGCTAAGTCTGTGGATGGCCCACATAATCCTGATAGGCTCAGGGTACACTGATCATTAGACGTAGAGAGAAGATATGGAGATGAGAAAGCAGAGACAACTCTGTGAAGAAGAAACATGGGCGTGGTTACTGGATTCTATTGCAGACAGAATCAATAGGTAAGACACTAAGATATTGAAAGAGTTGTATTGCCAAGAGAACTACCAGTCTGGACCAAGAAAAGGTATTCAAGACCTAGAATGACCCTCTCTGTCCGGAGAAAGTGATCTGAGAAAGAGGCTTAGCCTCAAGGAGTGCATGCTCCCCAGCCTTCACTTCAGATGTGACCGAGGAGAAGAATGGAAAAGAGAGAAAGTCCTAGAGAAAGCGGCCGGGGAAGTGAAGTGCAATAGACCAGGGAGCTCTACTCCGGAAGCACACGGGAGCTGAATCCCCCAACATCCCTGCTCCCCGGGATCAGGCTCTGCGGAGTCTGCCCAGCAGATTTCAGCCTTGCTGGGGACCAGTGTCATCTCTGTGTTCCCATTCGTCCTCTTTATGAATGTGACTGGCTACTGTGGTTGTCCTATCTAGGCTCCCCATTGTGTTTGAGGTGTGTGGAGCAGAAAACTGATTTTTAGGTGCTAGGTCTCCAGGTAAGAGAAATGCCACATCCGGATCTAGTGTATACACCAAGATGCGTCAGTCAGAGCTCCTGAACTTTCTGTTTGTTGATATAACTAGATGAAAGAAATTTTGGGGTTATTGTCTTTGGGGAGAAGGTGAGTGTATATTGCTTGGTAAGGAGAGTGAGTCAATTATTTTGTGACCAGAGGAGGAGGGACTTGTAAGTGTGTGTGTGTGTGTGTGTGTGTGTGTGTGTGTGTGTGTATTTCTTCCTTCTCCAGGTACATGGTAGGGTTGCATTTCTCTGACTCTTGGAAATTATGCAAGTCTGTGTAATTAACTATGGCCAAGAATATGTGTGCCTCTTCCTGATAGAATTTTTGAAAGAGCTGGTGAGCCATTTGTCATTTCCTTTTTCTATTTTGGAAATAGGTGGACACCCCCAAAGCCCGGGTCCCTGCTGACCTGCAGTGGACGTGTAGCTTCTGAGACTGTGGAGCTGTCTAGTACTCTAGGGTGACCGAGCCCATCCTGGCTGATGCAGAATTCTGATTTGGAAAATGTTAAACACATTGCTCCACTGCCTTCTTTAGTTTTGTATTGCTGCTGAAAAGTCTAAAATCATCCAGATTCCTGAGTCTTCGATTGTAACTGCTCCTCCTCACTTTTTTTTTTCTATTTGAATGTTCTCTTTAACATTAGTGTTCCGAAATTTTAATTTCACAATGTTGTATTTTAGTGTGAATTTATTTTCATAAATTATTCTTATAACATGGTGTGTTCCTTCAAAGTGGAAATTCATGGTCTTTAGTTTGGGGAAAAATCTCATAAATTATTTTATTGGTGGCTTCTTTTTCTCTATTTTTTTCCTTTTTCCTTTCCTTCTCCTTCTCTTCCTCCTCCTTCTGTGTTTAATTTTTTAGTGCTGGGGATCAAACCCATGACTTTAAGCATGCTAGGCAAGTGCTCTACCACTGAGCCACATCCCATATTATTTGATGTCTACTCTCCTTAATTAGTATTCTAATTAAATTTTTTTCTCTCTTATTTTCCACCTTTTTCTCTATTTTTTTTATTTCCCCAAATTCATCTTCTGTCTTTTCTATTGTGTTTTTCATTTTTGCTATCAGAAATTTCCAAGAGCTCTTTTTTCTGTCCATTTGACATTTTTTTACTAGCATCCTATTCTTTTTTCGTGGATCACCATTGTATCTCTCTGAGGATGCAAATTTTTTTTTCTTTAAAAATTTTAGAATTTAAATATCTGCATAGTTTTCCCCTCCAAGCTACCCTTTCCCGCAGGCCTGCCTTGGTGTCTGTCTTCCATTTTAGTGCTTTATTCCCTCAAGTACCTGATAATCCTTG
This sequence comes from Glis glis, assembly GCA_004027185.1. Lineage (NCBI taxonomy): Eukaryota > Metazoa > Chordata > Mammalia > Rodentia > Gliridae > Glis > Glis glis. The sequence goes on along the minus strand of PVJS01000721.1, from coordinate 68,022 downwards.
ACTGTTTGCTCCTGGGCCAAGGAGCCAACTAAGGAGCTGATTGGAAACTCTGGGCTTTGAGGATGTGCTGGTCAACTTCAATAGGACATTTGTTGGGGAACAATGTCTGTGTCTGAGGCCTCTCCTCTTGGGCTGGTCGTATTCCCCAGATGGCATGCTACCAATCTCCTGCCTGAAGGATAAAGGTCTGGCTGCCAGCCTTTGGGCTCCCATATTTAGTACCACATGCTAACTGATTTCCACGTGGACAGTCTGGCACTCACCCCCTCCATTGTCCAGAGACCTTCTGTTTCCCCCTGTGGAGAAGCAGCCTCCAGTCTTCTACCATGGGGGAGGGGACGGGCAGTTACCCTGCAGCATGGAGTGGGGGAGGGGACCTCAGCAAAGGAGACTGGGGAGCGGCCAGCACAGGAGAGGGACAGCCAGGGAGAGTGGCGACTGCTTTGTGACCAGCGAGGTGAGGATTGAGAAGTAACCACTGGGCCCGGCAACGTGGAGGGCAGCCGTGACCTTGACGAACACCGTCTCCTGTGGCAGAGGGAACCAGGGCCTGATGGGAATGAGTTCTGGAGAGAATGGATGGAGAGGAAGCTGTGGCAGTGTGTGTAGATAATTCTTTCCATTTGACTTCATTCCTTTTCCTAAGAATTCTAGTGAGATGGCCAGTCATCCCCACTTTTCAGACTTGTGTTTGAGGACAGAGTCTCTGGAGCTTTAAGTGAATGTGCCTGTGGCCTCACAGCTGGGTGTGTCTCCAAGAGCCTTCCCCCTAGTCCTGCTTTTAGTCCCCCGCCCTGCCTGCCCTCCTTCCTCAGGGCCTGAAGCCTCCCGTTCTAGTTCCAAGGGTTTGGGATTTTCACAGTGTCGCTGGGTTAATTCTCGGCTTTTCCACTGCTAGCTGGGGACTCAGCATTCTTGGGTCCCCTGTCATTTGTCACTTGTCTCAAAGCTTTTCAGCCTCCAGAAGTTGTAATTGTTGTCTGAGCTGCCAGGAGGGATTTCAGGCCCAGTGAATGTCTTGTGGGCCCCTGGACCCTCCTCATCTCCTTAGACGACCCTTCCTCGCTGCCCCAGACTCTAAGGGCTCGGTCCTTGGGCTTCTCCTCTCCCTCTTCCTGGATGATTTCCTGCAATCTCCTGGCTTTAAATACCTAATACCAAGTGCATGGGGCCCCAAAGCTGGTGCTGCTGGGCTGTCAGACTGCCAGCCTCGAAGCATGTCTGCCTGGCTCAGGCTACCAAACAGGCCACCTGTCTACCTGACCCCTCGGTGAACCGCTGCCTCCACCCACACACCCTCTTCCACTCCCATTTCCTCAGGAAGCGTGAGCCTCTGCAGGACAGGCCTGTTGTCCACTCCCTGGGGAAGCCTGCCATGGTGGCCTGACTGGCAGGACTCGACCCATTCTGTGAGCACGCTAGCTTGGAGACTTGGCACGCCTTCCTCGCTGGAGTCTGGTTGAGTTTGCACCTGCCCGTGAACAGCCACTGGGCCTCCTGCTGGGGGCAGGGACACACGTAGTGTCCCCCCTTTTTCTCCTTCTTGATCTCTGGATTCTTACTTCTTCAGGTATTTGATGGCAACCATGGCTCCTCTCCTCAGAAAACTGTTTATGTGTGCATAAATCCATTTCGTGTTTAATTTCCGGGCACTCAAGGATGTCCTGAAACCCTTTTCTGGTCCCCCAGTGATCTCTGGTTAAGAACTCCCACAGTAACACATAAGAGCAGCCTGAATAGTGAGAGCAGACCCTCCGTTTCCAGTGGCTGCCAGGATTTGCCTTGTGATAGGTGCTCAGGCAGTAAAGGTGTAGCTGGCTCCGTGATGCGTCAGGTGCTACTCCAGGCACGGCAGGCAGAGCAGCGAGGGCTGCAAACTCCTTGCCATGGGCTCTTGCATTCTAAACAAACACAATACACATAATATGTATATATTATGGTGTCAGCAGTGCTTAGACATGGGCAGAAGCCTGGTTGCTTAGGAATGTGTAGATCACAGTAAGGACTTTCAGCTTTGCCCTGAGCATGACGGAAAGTCACTGAGCAGGGAGCAGTAAGATTAGACTTTGAAGGACCATTCTGGCTGCCGCATGTAAAACTGACGGTGGGAGGCCACAGGGGAAATAGTAAATATTCAGAACTTTGGCTGGCTCCCCTGGGCTCAAAGGAGGTTGGGGGGAGGTCTCATGCAGGCTTTGGACTCCCCTGGGCTGGGAAGGCAGTCAGACAATCCCTCTATGTGCAGTGGGTCTGGCTTCACTTTCAGCTTGTCATGCACCTGGGAGAGACATTTGTGGGAGTCGGTGGTGGAGCGGTCTTTGCAAGATGCTGATAAGCACTTCTGAGAGAGGGTACAGATCAGGAAGTGAAGGGGAAGGATTTCTTTTGTTCACACCCTTCTCACCATCTCCTCCCAGAAAGAGGATCAGTGAACATAGGCCACCTGCCTCTCCCATCCCTTTGGCCACCTCATCAGCGTACAGGGCCTGCCGTTGCAGAGACAGACATGGCTGGCATTATGCCTTCAAGGTCACGGGCAAGTCAACTTTGGCAGAGATGTATGGCAGGCCGCTGGCCAGGCCCCACCAGGCCTCACTGGGGAGGAGGATGAGGGTGGAAATCTGGCTTCCTGGCACCTCCCAGTTTCTGTGTCTCTTAGCAGCACCCTGGACTGAGAAGGGGAGGGGAAAGGACTTACCTCCTAGAAACCCTGTGGCCTCAAGGAGCCCTCTGTCAGAAATGGATGCATATGACAAGATGGGGGAGGGTGGCTTCAGGAAGGAAAAAGGAATTGGGGACCACAGAAATGGGAGCACTTCACCCTTGTTTTATTTGGGTGATGATAGGGAGGAGGCCTTTGCTCAGGGAAGATATGGAGGGTTTTTCCAGGTGGACAAGAGAGAATTTTTCATGCCCAGTACCAGAGCTGTGCATGCACGCAAAGGGTCCTGGGTATGGCAGGGAGAGGTGGAGTATGAAGTCAGAATAGTGGGGGAAGCAGACAGACGTGAGTTCGAGTGGAAGGGGCGTCCAGAGGGTAAGAGGCATTTCCTCTGAGACTAAGGAGTTGGCCTTTCTCCTGAGGTACTCACATCTAATATGTTTGGAAGGAGCGACATGGTGAAATTTGTGTTTCTAGAAAGAGCACTTTAGGCCGGGCGTGGTGGCGCACGCTTGTAATCCCAGTACTTTGGGAGGTGGAGACCGGAGGATCTGGGTTCGCGGCCAGCCTCAGCTCTCGCTCTGTCTCTCTCTCTCTCTCTCTCTCTCTCTCCTTAGTGAGGCCCTCCGCTACCTCGTGAGACCCGGTTTCAAAATAAAGCATAAAAAATAGGGCCGGGGGCGTAGCGCGGAGGTAGAAAGCCTCTGCGTTCAATCCCCAGTACCGCAAAAAAAAAAAAAAAAAAAAATAGAAAGAGCACTTTGACTTCTTTGGGGAGGAGGGTTGAAGGGGGGGGAGACTGGAGGAAAAGAGACTGGGGAAATTTCTCTTGGGTGGTCTGGGTGAGAGATGTGGGGGGCAGATTAAAGGTGGGGACTGAAGAGAATTGTTGTTCAACTTAAGTTTTTACAGGTATTACACATCTGGGACAATGGGACAAAACGAGTAAACCAAGAAAAGGGCAGGAGATTTCAGGAAGATGAGGGAGAGTCCTATGGTGGACATGAGTGGTGCTTGTAGCCAGCAGACTACAATGTGGAGCCTCTCTCTTTAGCAGATTAGTCTGTGGCCTTGGGAAAGCTGTACCTGAGGTAGGGTGCGGGTGAGTGCCCCAGGGAAGGACAGGGTGAAGATGAGGAGAAAAGAAAAGAAGGCAGAGGCACTGCCTGGGAAAAGCATCATTAAGCCCTCACAGGAGACAGAGCGGTGAGGCCAGGGAAGCACAGGGAAACTTGGGGAGCACAAGGTCATGCAGAAGAGAGAGGCGAGCCTTTTAGAAGGTATGTTGTGTCAAATACCTTAGAAAGGCCTCCTTAGAAGGAGGGAGGCAAAGTCATTGTTTCTGGTAATTTGGTGGCCCGCAGTGGTCTCAGTGATGTAGAATTTCTAAGTGTCTTGGCTGTGGGGGAAACTGAGGTGGACATTTTATTCACTTCTTCTCAACAGAAGGTTTTAAGAAGCCACTGTGTTCCCAGGGTTATGCTATGTTCCTGGCTACTCCTACCACCAGGGAAAGTAAAGATGACTTCAAGGAAGAGCCGCCTCATGAGAAATTACACACGGCAGTGGTGTGAGGTTACACTGCTGAGATGCTTCCAAGAGGGTCACTCAGGAAGCGGGGAGAAAAAAGGGGGCAGAGCCTTCTGTTCCTCACCAGAGCCCATGGCCTTGTCTCCGAGCTGGCTGCATATACCGGACTATATTTCCCAGCTTCCCTTGCAGCTAGATATGGCCATGTGACTAAGGCCTGGCCAATGGGATGTGAGGAGAGGTGCCCTGGGCACTTCTAGCCATGCTCCTTGAGAACATCTCTTGTGTAATCCTTGCTCACTTCTTCCATTTGCTGGACTTTGGGGACCTAAAGTAAGGTGGAGCTGTAAGATAGAAGATACTGGGTTTGTGAATGACTGTGTGGAGCAGACTCCCCATTGGTCTCTGTTGTGAGCAAGAGATAAACTTTTGTTGTGTTCATCCAATGAGATTTAGGTGTTTATCCACAAAGCAGTGAGGGTCCCCTTAACAGATATAGAGATTTTCTCCCCTTTGCTACCAGCTGCCATGTAGATGTGACACCTCAGTTCTTGGCACCTTGAGCACTGCTGGCCCTGGAGGGGTGGAGGGGACCAGTGGGGAAGTTTCCCCAAGTGTTGATAATCCTGGCAGAGGGGTGGTGGCAACTGAACCTGTACTTTGTACCTGAGTACAGGTGACTCCATTTCTGGGGGTGGCCAGACCATCCTCTAGGAATGGTCCTGCAATTACAGCGGGGCTGAAATGTTTGTTAGTCTGTGCTATCAAGTGTGTAAGAGTGTGCATCAAGTGTGTAAGAGTACAGTGCCTGGCACACAGTGAATGCCTACTTATTATTGATTTTGATGGCTCTGGAAGTGGGGTGAGCAGGGAAAACAGGTGACACTCTGTTATGCTGAGTTTGTACTTTCTATTTTCTGCCCATCCTTTTCTCCCAGATGTGGTTCAGAACAGACTGTGCAACTATAATGGAAGATGGGTGCAACCTAACAGTCCACCTGGTTTCCCTTCCACATTGTGTGTAGATCAGGAAATTGACACAGTGTGATATTAATGATGTCAGAGCTGGCTTTAGAGTTAGGATGGGAGCTGGCACAATACCAGTGTGTGTCAGTATCACTGCTAAGTTACAGCCCAGGTCTCCCGCCTCCTAGTCAGGGTTCTCAAAATTAGAAAGTTAGCAAAATGACAATTTAAAAAGAAAAGAAAGATAGCAGTGATATTCCAAATACCTAGAGAGAAAACCATTGTTAGCATTTTAGTTTATACCTTTCCAGTCCTTTTTTCTTATGTGTGCACACACATATATCTGGAACAATACATATGCAATATTTATACCACACGTAGAATATGTAATACATATATAGAATATTTATACTATGTAAAGAATAACGATATGCTATGTATACAGTAGAGTGTATACTACATAAAGAACATGTAATACTACATGTGGCACATACTACATTCAATATAGGCACATAAAACACAAAGAGGACAATGAATTCTTTCTGTATATGTTGCCTTATACTCCGCTTTTTACACTAAAATCATGATATTATTTTCCACATTAATATTATTTCACAATATTTTGTATGTATGAACCATAATGAACGGTAATTTATTTAACCGATGCCTTATTGTTGAACAACAAATTGTTCCCAGTTCTTACTGTTAGGTAAACGTTGCTAAGGTAAACATTTACCATTGCACATTGATTTTTTTTTTTGGATAAAGTCCTACATGTGGAATTTTGGATCCCAAAGTAAGAAAAATTGTAAAATTTTTAACATACACTGACAAATTGCTCTCCAGAAAGGCTGTGCTAATTTACACTTCTACAGTGGTGACAGAGGTGGCCCTTTTCTCACAACCTTGGCCAGGTCTGAGTGGCATCATTTTCCCAGGAATCCTTTCATCCTGAGTTGTACCAGGGGAATGCAGGCAAGCCTTATTCTGGTCCCCAAGTCTGCTCCTGCCTGGGAGTGTGCAGGCACGGGTGAGGTGGGCTGGGCTCAGGTGGGAGGCTGGGCAGCGGCAGTGGATGGCTGGGGTGGGGAGTGATAGTGCCCTTCCCTGGGCATCTGACCACTCTACTGGAGTTCTGGCCACGGAGCCCAGTGGCCAGGCCACGCGAACCTAGTTCTGGGCACAAGAGTTGGGTTCATAGGGTCGCAGAGATGGGTCTGGGAGACAAGGTGAATGAGGGCGGAGCAAAGGCGGACACCACCAGTCGTTAGCTCCAAGAGCTGTAACAAAAGCAAATATTTGGAGGCTGGGATTGCTTAGCTTTCTCCTTGGAATCAGCAGACTCTCGGTGGCTGGGATTAATTTGAAGAAATTTACTAGCAGAGTTTGTGGCAGATAAAACAGTTTGCTTATTTCACACTTGTATGGCCACCTGCTAGGAACTGTTTGTTCAGTTTCGAATTCTTTAATTAAAATCAACATAAAACAGATTGAAAACATCCCAAGAAGGGGATGCTTGATTTGCTGGAGGATATTGCAGAAAGATGGAGCAAAGTGGTTCAAAAAACCTTCGTCACCAAGCAAGCAGGCGGGTAGGGAAGTGCAGGCTGGGAAACGGCGGGGGCTCTAGTGTGCGCATGCGTGTGCGCCAGTGGCCTTGGGGAAGTGTACTCACACGAGTCTTCTTCTCACTTCCGGCATTTTCCACCATGGTGGTGGGCCCGAGTGGAAAAGTGTGATCTTTTTTTGCTTCCACGTCTTCTAAAAGGACAGTCCGTGATTATTTTTCAAACAAATAGTCAAGTGAATCTCTGTGAATCAGAAATTTTGAATAACATGCAATAATTGACCTCGAGTAGCTCAGAATCTAGCGAGGGAGACAGGAAAGTGAAATAGCAATTATAACCCAGTGCAGTGGAAGAGGTGAGGGGTGCAGGCCAGACTTTCAAGAAAAATTTGTCATCTGCCTCAGCCGAGATCTGATGAGTAGATAGAAATTATTCAGGTTAAAATGATGTATCAGTTAGCTACCACTACAATATGCTGTGAAACAAACACTATAATAACTTAGAGGTATATAACAAGACCATTTGTTTATGCTTCAGTGAGTTGGCCAAGGGTCAGCTGATCTTGGTTGAACCTGCTTGTTGCCTGGGGCCAGCTGATCCAGGTTGGGGCTGTTAGGCAATTCTGCTCTATGGATCTCTTATCCTCCTCCTGGAACCACCAGACTAGCCTGGGCCTGATCTTCTATTTGTGATAGAAAAAGAAGAGGGGAACAAGCCCAATCACAAAGCACTTTCCAGCCAGGCGTGGTGGCACACGCTTGAAATCCCAGTACTTGGGAGGCTGAGACAGGAGGATCACAGGTTTGCAGCCAGCCTCAGCAACTTAGTGAGGCCCTCCGCAACTTAGTGAGACCCTGTTTAAAAAAAAAATAGGGCTGGGGGTGTAGCTCAGAGGTAGAATGCCCCTGGGTTTCATCCCTGGTACAGAAAAACAAACAAACAAAAAACAAAGCACTTTCCAAGCTTTTAGGAATGCCACTCCTGCTGATGCAAGTCACATGCCTGCACCTAAGATTAGGGGCAAGGAAATACTCTCCTCTTTAGTGAGACAATACACTGCACCTCTTCAGAACTGCAGCCATGAATGCAACCCATCACACTGGGGGTGGATGAGCAGCAGTGGTGAGGTGTACAGGAGAAGAGCAGATATGGGATATGGCTGGTGCATCAGGAACTTTATAGGAAGATGGATATGAGGACAGCTTGCAAGCCTGGTGGCTCCGGAAAAGGGATGCAAGGGGAGACGAGGAAGGGTTGCATCTGTCAGCACACTCTTTGGATTTTCTCCCCAGGGCAGCAAGAAGGCACTGCGGGGGTTGTAAGCAGGGAGCGACACGGTCTGCTTTCCTTTGCAGTCATTGCTTCAGAGTGGAGAACACAGGGACCGGGCTGGGACCAGCTCAGAGGCTTCCCTGGGAGTTGATCTCATGACCAGGAAACTCAAGTTGTGAGCCTGCTCCTGTGTTTATAAGAGTTTTTCTTTCCTTTTATAATTTGATTGGTGCATTGCAATTATACATCTTAGTGAAGTTCAATGTGATATAAACATACATGCACACGGTTTTTGGTGTATTTCCTTCCACATCCCACACCGCACTCCCCACTACTATGTCCCTAGACATGTTAATGAAATTAGTAGTAATACCTTCATATATTGCCCATAGTATTATTTGAACTGTTTCCTTCCTCAATCTTCCTTTTTCCTCTCCCTAAGGGGAATCCCTCCCCAATCCCTTTCCAGGGATTCTACAGGTCTCTCTCCACATGTTTTAAGTTCTGTATAAGGGGTTTTGTAAATGCTTACCAGGCTTTCATGTGTGAAATATCAGCTCATAGCAAAAAACTCCTCTGCTATCAAGGCAAATGAGTTGGTTAAGCAAGTTGGAGGCTTGCCGGTCTTGAGGGATCCCACCCACCCTGGCCTTGACTCAGCAATCAGTCCTTGACCTTCACCATCATCTTTTCTCAGGCCCCACTGGCTTTGGGGATAGCAGAAGCTAGAGGCTGCCACCTTTGTAGGAGCTGCTCAGCCCACCCTGAGGTGATCTGCCGGCACCCCTCCTTCCTCCTGCTGGCACCCTCCTTCGCCTCGCCTTTCTACCTTATAGGGCCAGGTCTTGCTGACACTCTGCAGTTATGCTGGACACAGTACTGCCTGTTGGAGGCCTTGGGTCCCAGTGTGCTGTGGGGGAGGCCCGTCACACAGACTCTACCCAGCAGTCATTTCCAGATACCTGCTTTTAACTCCTGGTTTTGAACAAACCACTTTACATTTTGCACCTATACCTGTCTTGGTGTACTGCAAAAGGCACTGTACACGGGAGTTTTGTGACCTGGAGCAAGTCGCTGGAGCTCTCTGGGCCTCAGTTTCCTCATTGTTGGTTAATCTTAACTGGTAAAACCATCAAATATGGTGTTAGTGTGAATGTTCCCTGTAAACGTCTCACCCGTCAGCTCCCTGCCTAGACATCTCTAAGCATCCTGGAAATGGCTGCTGGAAAGCTGCCTCCTCTTCCCCGAGGGCCAGGCAGCCCCTCTAAAACTCTCACTGTTTTACCCCTGGCTCCCATGGGACAGGAAGCCTCTTGTGACCATATCTTTGCATCTCGGATCCCCCAGCTCCTGGCAAAGAACCTGCAGGTCATAGGTAAATGTGTTGACCATGATGAGCGTAAAATCTTTTTAGCCTAACGTGGCTGGGCGAAGTTGCCGGCTCCTCCTCTGTCTTCTGGAGACGCTGCTCTTCTCCCTCCCACTTTCACCCCAGGTCCACTCCCGCTGTGGTCATGGCCTGAGCACAGCTCTAGCCTCTGGTGGGCCTTCTGTCCCCCTGCTCTTGAGGCCCCCGAGCATCTGTCAGAAGACAGGCCGTCATCCTTTCTGCTTTGTCCATTCTTCTAAATCCCCAGCTAGTCCCCAGGACTAGATATCTGGCCCTGAGTGTTAGGAGCAGACCTGCATTCGCATTTCCACTCCCTGCATTTTTGGTCCCCCACCCTAGTCAGTGGTGGCCTTTTTTATTTTTAATTTTGTGGTACTGGGGATTGAACCCAGCGACATTCTATCTCTGAGCTATACCTCTGGCCCTTTTTATTTTTGTTTTGTTTTGAAATGGTCTTGCTAGGTTGATGGGGGTCTTGCTGTATTGCTGAGGCTGGCCTTGAACCTACAATCCTCTTGTCTCAGCCTCCCAAGTACTGGGGTTACAAGCATGTGCCACCACACCCATCTAGCGGTGCCGCCTTTATAAAGCATAGGAGGACTGGGGCACAGAGGACTGGTCAGGACTGGTGATGGCTTTGCGGCTGAAACCCTGGGTAAAAGACATCCCCGTCGCCACCACTTACTGGCTGTGTCCTGAGAAATCACGGGAATCCTCTGAGCTCCAGTTTCTGCATCCGGGACAGGGGGACGATGACGATTGTACCACCAGTGTCAACTTTTCCCTTTGAGTAGCTCTTATGTGCCGGGTCTGAACGTCATCACCACCACCACCTTCACAGCGCTGGAGCGGCCTGTCATTGGCATCTTGCTATGGTCCTGGTAGAGACGCTTCTTCATGGCCAGCATCTCATCAACGCACGCCTATTCCTGTAAGGCCTGTCGCCTTGTTTCTAGGTACCGCCCTGCCTGCTTCGGAGGTGGCTATGAGAAGCAAAGGAAATGATTCACATGCGTGTGTCTGGATGTGGATCATTACTAGCATTAGGCTGGGAGATACGAAGGGCTAAATGGACCCTCCCACCTTAGGGAGAAGCAGCTCAGATAAGAGATAGCCTTTTGGATTTTGGAGTCTAAGAGAGCAGGGTTGAATCCCAGCTGTGGAGGTTTGGAGCAAGACACTTAGCTGCTCTGAGCCTCAGTTTCCTCATATGCAAAATGGGCTAAGATTCCCCACCTTGAAGATTAAATGATATGAGGAGTATTAAAAAGCAGTCAGTGGAAGGCATTAAGTGTAGAGGATACAGATGGCGAACTGGTTAGCAGGCAACTTGGCTCATAGGATATTCTCAGACGTGAAACTTCATGTCCTTGATTTTATTTTTATTTGATCATCATCAATGACTTTTTAGGGTAGGTAAAGAGAGTGATGGTCATCCAGAGGAGAAATGGAGGCTCACAGGTCAGGTGACGGCCTAAGGCCCTACAGTGACAAATCTCTAGGTGGATCCTGACCCCAGGCTTGTCTGACACTGGCTCACCTCTAGTCACTTGGCCTCCTGACATGGCCACCTACCTCTCTGACGTCTTCGTGCCTGGCTGGGACCCTTTGGTGTCCAGAGGCTGGAAGCCAGCATGAGCCCTCTGTCCTGGCCCAGTCCTCTGCACCCCCTGCCCCCATCCCCGGCTCCCCAGAGTCCGCTCCTTGGCCGAGGGGCACACTGCAGTGAATCAGCCTCCTTTGTGGCGTTGATTAGAGGCCTCCTCCTACAAACATCAAAGCTTCAATTAACATGGGCCGCTTGCAACCCTCTTGCAAAACTCTGATAAGAATAGAATTTTCTCTTGGAAAATGGATTTTTATTTAGTTGTGTGTACTGTTGGTTAAATGACCTACTCTATACACTGGCGCTGAGATTCCGGGGACAATTAGGGGGCTCGTCAGGAACTGGTTATCTGAAGGAAACAGGCGCTGGGCTGTTTAGCTGTCTAATATCCTGACGGGGGCGGGGGGCAGAGGCAAATTAAAAACAGACTTCTCCCCTTCTCCAGACACGGGGAGCTGAGGGTACTGTGCTGAGTTGGGACTTTGTTGGGAGGGAAGTGGGGTAGCCCTGCTCTCTTGGGGATGTGACTGGATGGTAGCCCCCAGTCTCCTGTCTAGACTGCCGTGTGAGTGTGTGTGTGTGTGTGTGTGTGTGTGTGTGTGTGTGTGTGTGTGTGTGTTTTCAGGGTGAGTAGGAGTCTCTGGATACTGTCCAGAGTATAACCTGGCCGCCAGGGGGCCCCAGGGTGGCTGGGTAGGCCAGGATTAAAAAACACAGCAGGGATGGGGTATGGGAGCTGGGAGCAAGGGCAGCTAAGGCTGGTGGGCCCCTTATTTTATTAAACTTGTTCTTCTCTGAGAATATGGGGTGGGAAAACTTTTAGGAAATGTTGTCTCCTCAATCTTGTTGCTTCTGGGGAAGGAAAAGAAATAATCCCCCCACCAAGGTCCTCAGAGGTCATTGGACCAGCACCTCTCACTGAATCCCCCATTGGGCTTGGCTTTTTTGTTGTTGTTGTTCTCAGGGCCCTTCAGAAAAGGGAAGTCCTCTCTTCCCTCCCACCTCCTGAAGCTTCCATCCACCACCAGAGGAGTGCTCCCTGTTGTCTAAGTCGTCCTCCAGCTGCCCTCTCAGTCCAGCTGGGATGAAGGGAGTGGGGGACTTAGGGCCCGGAGCAGGTGTCTGGGCTGGGCTGGGCTGGGGAGCTGACCGGGGAGGCAGAGGACAGGAGTGGGAAGAGCAGCTTGCTGCCCAGCTCCTCTTCCTCCAGCCGGGGAGGCCTGGAGTAGCAAGACTGTATTGATTCAATTATTCCCTACAATGTAATACTCTGCATTTGTGTGATAGCAACAAACAGAGTTGAAAGACATACAGAAATAAATGATCTGAAAGTTAATATGGCTGAATGGGCATCTATGAATTCGAGGAGAGAGGTTTTGTTTTACATTGTAAAATCAATAGCGTGCAGAACAATGTCCTAACTTCCCCCGGGGACCCCAGCGAACCCGCCTGTATCGATCGCCATGCAAATTAATTGAATTCATGAAATCCACATTGCTGGGTAATTGATGCTTCTTATAATTACCTCCGAGTTATGAGCTTTTAGGGGATTGCATTGATTCCTGGGCAGTGGGGAGGGCAGGGCAGGGGAGGGAAGAGGCGGCTTCCTGGAACTGCAGGCAGTGGCTGCCCAGGTGGGCAGAGGGCTGGGGAGGGGGACGGGCAAGGTTTGAGTGAGGGGCATTTGCCTGTTGGTGGTGGAGGCAGGGGCGGATGGGGTCTCACTGCACAGAGTTTACTGACACAGCCCTGTAGAGTCTGGGGGTTGGGAGAAACTTGAGCAGGTACACCTGGGCATTTGAAAGGACCCCCAGGGGGATGGCCATCTTGGCATCTGGCGCTCCCAGGATGCCAAGACTATCTTTGGAGAGTAACAACAGCAAACATTCTTCCAGAGTTTATTATGTGCCTGGCATTGTTCTGAGTATTTTATATATCTCACTAAATCCTCAAAGCAACATATGAGATATGTACTATTATTGTGTCCTTTGGTTGTTGAAGAAATGAGGTACAGAGAGGTTAAGCATGTTGTACCAGATCACACAGTGGCAGAGCTGGAATCTGTGACCAGTAGCTAACCCATGAGTGGGCTCAGGAGCCAACCCCCTGAGTATGCTAGAGTATTTTTCAGAGAGAGGGTCCATCTGTAATTTTCAGCAGATATCACTGATGCCAACATCTGTCATATAAACTTGTTTCTGTTATTAGTACCTTATATTTACACAGTGAGGAATGTTTGTATTCACACTTGTGCGTGACATATGGTGTGACCTTGGAGGGGTGAGCTAACTTATCAGAGCCTCTTGCACGACTGCAAAACCAGGAGGTGAAGGTGGACGTTCTCCAGGGCTTTCAGCTCTGGCATCTGAGTGGCGCAGAGCATTTTCTCGTATGAATCCCTGAGCTGAGGAGGATGTTGGGCAGAAATGATCCCTGCTTTACAGCTGAGAAACTTAGATACAGAGGGGCTAGATCTCTCATGGAAGATCGCATGGCATGTCCGTGGCAGGGACATGAAGAGGAAGGGTGGAGCCAATCTCTAAGCCACACATGCCGCAGGCTTCGTACTCTTGTCTGTCTCAGATACTCGTGTGTGCATCAGCAAAACTCAATGGAGAGACAGGTGTCAGGTCCCAGAGCCTATATTGTTGTCCCTTTGCCTTAGAGCCACAGGAGAGCTTGGCTATGAAGAGTCCCTCCCCTGCATTGCTACTGCTTGAGAAAGTTGTCTCCCCTCCCTGGGCTCAATACTTTCACCTGCAGAATGAGCTGAGTTTGGGGCTGTGACTGGAGCCAGGGGCAAGGGATGTTCTTGGTCACAGGGTGCACAGGTTGGGTTGGAGCCCAGAGGAAGGCAAAGTATCCCAACAGAGACCATCTCCAGTCTTTAGGATGCTTCTCAGAAAGTGCTAGCATAGCTGGGAGTGGTGGTGCATGCTTGTAATCCCAGTACTTGGGAGGCTGAGATAGGAGGATCGCAGGTTCGTGGCCAGCCTCAGCAACTTGTGAGGCCCTCTGCAACTTAGTGAGACCTTGTTTCAAAATAAAGAATAAAATGGGGCTGGGGGTGCATCTCAGAGGTAGAATGCCCCTAGGTTCCATCCCCAGTACCACACACAAAAAAAGAAAGTGCCAACATGATGCCAGCCCTCTTCTCTTCCTTCCCTGCACTTGGCAGAAGGTGCAGCTGGCCATTCATGTCATCCTTCCCTCTTCTCTGGTTCTGCTTTGGAGCAGCCGAGGCCGAGGTCCAGAGAGAACTATCTCCTGATTACTGGAGTCTGGCCTGGCAGAGCTGAAGCACCATGAGTCACTGTCCATGCTGGGGACCTGGCCTGGCTCCATGTCCTTGTCAGAGCCGTCTGGGCTGGCCAGGTGGCATTCACAACAGGGAGAATGGGGCTCAGAGTTCAAAGTGGTGGCTGGGGAGGAGGCAGCTCAGCCCTGCCTGTAGCTGGAACTCCTGCTGGGCTATTGAGGACTTGGTGCAGGGAGGATGTGGCCACAGCCTGTCACTGGGTACAAGGCGGTGGTTCTGGCTCTCCATCTCCTGAACATTTGGGACTACCAGGGTACTGACTCCCTACAGCCACCTCGGCAGAGAGGGCAGGGTGTGGCACGCTCAGGGGCCTCTGTCATTATTACAGTTTCCTTGCCACCCCAGCCCATGGTGCAGAGGCTCTGGGCTCTGCTAGGGTATTTTTCCTGGTACTAGTCATAGTCTTGAGAAGGGGACCCAGGAGGCTTCCATGACTCATCTTAGCTCCCAGGTGGCTAGCTGGTGGGTAGAATTCTCCTGGCTCCATCCCAGTGTCTAGATCACAAGCTCCTGAATTACCTTGAGGCTTATCTTCTAGCCTTACTTAGTCTTGAGAGATGGACGGGATCTTGTAAAATCATTCAATCCAACCTCTTCATCAAAATGAGGCTCAAAATGGACGTGTGATGTGTCAATGTCACATGACCAGTAGGTGTCAGAGTTGAATTTTCATTCTAAGGCTTTTGACTTAAGCTCTGGGCTCTTTCCATGACACCAAAATAACCTCCCAGCCACCAGACGGCCATTACCTCTCTGGGCAGGTCCAGGGTAGAGAGTAGGATGGTAATGGCGGTGGTGTTGGGGGAGGGGAGTTCCATGGGGAGGCTCTGTTCCTCTTGTCTATTCCCTATCCTTACCCAAGAATCCTAAGACGTCAGAGGGTTGAGGACATGGGGGAAGGCTCCTACTTCATGGCTCTGTCTTCCTCTTGAGCTGCTGGGCCCTCTGAACTATGAAGAACACGGGCTTCTAGACCTGGCTAGAACTCTTGTCACGTTCTCTTCTCCAGAGAACAGCCTGGCCTCCTTCAGCATCTTCCAGGGCAGAGAGATGGTGATAGGGAAGCCTAATTAGGTGAAGTTGATGAATGCATCAGGAATATGGGTAATTAAGACTGAGAACTAATTGTAGGATGGTTGATATTCCTCTGTTCTCTTTCTCTGCAGAGGAGGAATTCTCTTTGTCCACACTGAGCCTCAAGAAAGTTCTAGAGTGAGGTCTGTCATAGACCCTGGAGTGAAGAACATGCTCAAAACATCCATCCATCCATCCATCCATCCATCCATCCATCCATGTCCTTTCCTCCCCAACATGCGGGGGCACTGGTGTGGGGCTCACTACTGGGTACAGAGATGAAGAAGGCTGGAGGGAGCAAGGCAGCAGGCGTGTAGGGAAGGGAATAAATTTCTGCCCTGTGTCAGAATTTCTTGGAGTTCCCAACAATTAATTCCTGAGAAGGCCTCAGAAAGAGATCAGGATCCCTGTGTTTATAAGAGCATAGTATCGCACGCCTTGGTAAAGGTGTTGTCATTGTTACAATTATCCTGGACATTTGAGGAGGGCCCACTAGGCCCCATGAGCTCATTGAGCCCTCACAACCACTGTATGCAGTCAGAGGGATTGGGCCCAGGGTCTCTTGAGAGGTTGTGGTCAGGGTGTTGGCCAGGGCTGTGGTCTCATCTGAAGGCTCGGTGGCTTCAGCCTCCTCTTCCAAAGTGGTCCATTCACCCTGTATTCAAGTGAATACTGGCTGTAGCCTTGTTCCTTGCCATGGGATGTCTCCACAGACTCTGAGTGTCTTCAGGACATGGCTGCTCCTGGAGGGGGTGATTAGAGAGGGAACAAGGAGGGAGCCGCAGTGCCAGTCATGGCTTAGGATCAGGAATCACGCTGTCACTTCTGCCACATTCTTTTCATTAAAAGACAGTCACTGAATCTGGTCACACTCAAGTGGAGGGGGACTAAGCTTCCTTTTAAAAATTTTGTTTTAAAAATTATTTTACCTTAATTGACACACAATAATTGTATGTATTAATTGTATACAATGTGATGTTTGGGTGGATGTATATGTTGTGTAATGAACAGATCAGGGTAATTAGCATGTCTATCACCTCATCCATTTATTATTTTCTTGTGGTGAGGGCATTCAAAAACTTCTAGCTATTTTGAAATACATGGTATTGTTAATTATGGTCACCCACTATGCAATAGAATACTGGAACTTATTCGTCATATTTACTTTTAACTTTACAGCTTCATTTTTTAAAGAGAGGAGCGTTTACAAAATTTAAAACCACCAAACTCTCAAGTATTTTATTTTTGTGGTAAACAGAAGTCACCCAGCCTTTGACCAGATATCTAACAGACCTCTGCCAAATGCGTGTTGAGGGAGGCTCCTCCCAACCGAAGCTCACAGCTCCTCTTCCTATGGACCCAGTTTTGTTACTGGCATTTCAGGTCTCTATGCTACAACTTAAACCCACCTTTCCAGCCCATTTCTAACCACTTCCTTTTATTCTAGCTCAGAGTTTTCTACTTCTTCTTTATTAAAAAGATAGCTAGCATTTACCGAGCTCCTGTTATGGGCCAGGCACTACTACAGATATTACCCATAATCCCTATACAATTCTGCAAAATGAGGAAAGAGAGGTTCAGAAAAGTCAGGTGACTTGTCCCAGGTCACCAGCTGGTTGGTGGCAGACCCAGGATTCAAACCAGACTCCCCTCTCCTGCTTGACCCCCCTCCCCTGGCTGAGCCTCCTGCTGGCCTCAGCCCTTCCCAGTCTTCCGGGGGAAGGCTCCCTGGGGAGGCGTCCCCCAATGCCCCTCACTGGCCAGGAGCATCCAGAGTCCCTTGGAGTCATTGCGGTTTTGTCTTTGTGTACACACCTTGTTTCCCCTATCAGCCCATGAGTGTCTTGAAAGTTCATGCTTGCCGTATGGTCCCCAGGTCCCCCAGAGTGCCCACACAGCACCTGGCACATAGCACAGCCGGAACTCAGGACACCAGTGAGAGAAAGCCCCCCCGCCCCCCCAGCCAGCATCTGTGACCAGGCTCTGTGTCCCCGGCTGGGGTGGCGGCTGCAGGATGGCTCCAGCGGCTCTCAGGCAAAGGGAGGGAAAGGCGAGTCCCCTGGCCAGTCTGCCTTGACCATTTCACACCAGGCTGACCCGGCCCCTCCTCACTTCAGCCGCTTCTTCCTGGCCTCTTCTCCACGCTGCCTGCCCGCCCAGGTTCACCCCTTCCTCTTATCACAGCTCCCAAACTCCCTGCTCTTTCTTCCCTAAATCGATTCTCAGTAAAATCTCTCTTTACTCCCACTCCTTGGGCCTCTCTAGATTTGTTGCTAGAATCTTTTGTCGCCGTTCCCTCCCCTGGCTCATCCACGTCACTCTCCCTGGTGCTGGTGCCCCATTCCTCCCCCTCCCCAGGGTAGCCTGGACCTGTTGGGGGCTGCAGCCTGCACCCCTTCCTGCAGCGCCCCCTCCTTCGCCCATCTCCTTGGCTCGCGTCTCCAAGGTTACCCACGACTTTGCAGTCTCCTTCTGTTCTCAGCTGTTGCTGCTGGGAGGTTGAGGGGGGCAGGGGCTGCCTTGGGGTCTGAAGTCTCCCCCTTCTCCCTGTCTTTTACCTGTTGATCTGTCCCTTGTCTCTTTCTCCTTCCTTCCTTTCTTCCCTTCCTAACCTCTCCTTTGTTTCTGTCTCTTCATCTCATTTTTTCCTCCATTGCTCTTTGTTTCTCCATCTTTCTTTCTCTCTCAGTCTCTCTCTCAATTTCCATCTCTCCCTGTTTTTTCTGTGTCTCATTCTCTGCATCCCTCTCTGTCTTTTCCTCTTAGCTGTCTCCTTGTCCGAATTGTTGTTTCTCATTCAGAACAATCAAAAATTATCCTGGCAGGGTTCCCTGGAGGGCCCTCCCCAGCTTCCCTGCTCTGTGCTCTGAGGGTGTGGTGCTAAACGGCTGTGCAGGAGTAAAGAAAGTCTGAAGCCCAAAGTGGGGCTGCATTCTGCCCAGGGCTGGTCATGAAGTGCTTGGGGAATGAGAGGCAAGGCCCCACATTAGCACTGCACCCAGCTTTCCAAATACATTCTAGGCCCAAGGACAGACTGTGGTGAGCAAGAGCATCAGCAGAGGCCGAGGTTGAGTGGCCCCGTCCCCCATGTGATGAGGTGGATGGTGTCAGCCGGCTGAAACGTTCTGCAGCTGCATGTGCCTGTGATATATGGGTTCTCCCTTTTTGTCCCACGGGCAGGTCACATGATGAACCTAGCCCAGGCACTGTCTCTTTTCTTTTTTTTGGGGGGGCAGTACTGGGGATTGAACCCAGGGACATTCTACCTCTGAGCTACACCCCCAGCCCTATTTTTTATTCTTTATTTTGAAACAGGGTCTCACTAAGTTGTAGAGGGCCTCACTAAGTAGCTGAGGCTGGCTGTGAACCTGGATCCTCCGGACTCAGCCTCCCGAGTACTGGGATTACAAGCATGCGCTACCATGCCCGGCTCACTGTCTCCTTTCTGATTGGGGTTGGAGGGAGGGTAAAGGGCTTCCAGCCTCCTTGACACATAGACTTTATGTAACATTCTAGGGGAAATACAGCTTTCCCCAAGATCCTTTTGAGGGACTTTTCCAGAAAGAGAAGAATCTTTCCTTTCAGAAGTTTTTTTTTCCTATTCCCCCTGCTGAAAATTTTCACTTTTCTCCCAGACTTTTGTATCTGTACCTAAACATAATAAATGTCTTTCATCTTTCAACATGATCATTACACCTTAATGCACTGTTTTTGGGGTGCTGGATCTAGAAACCAGGGTCTCAAGCATACTAGGCAAGCACTCTACCACTGACCTACAACCCCAGCCCCTTAATGCATCTTTGTGTTCCTAAAGTAACAGTAATCGTATAAAGGGCTCTAAATATAAAGCCTTGCATACATTGGACCCCCTCATGTTTTCCCTTTGGCTTCAATGCCCCCCCCCCCATCTATCTCTAGATTAGAATCCTGGGAGATCAGGCTGTCATGACAGGTATTAAGGTCTCCTAAAGACAGGAGCAAGAAGGAGGCTCCCAGCTCAGCCAGCCTTACCCACCAGCCCCGGCCAATCCGACCTCACCCAGCATGGTCAGGTTCAACCAGCCACAGCGAGACCCCATTAGAGGGAGGCTGCAGTTCTCAGTGGGTCTTCTGCCCTGGTCCCAGAAACTCTTTCTGGCTTCTGTCCCAGATTCCCAGGATAAGTCAAGGAGTTCAGGGATTGGAACCTAGCTCAGAAACCCAGACAGATGGGTGGATGATCCATGCCATTCTGCCACCCAACCCCACAAGTATATGGGAACACATGTGTATTGTGTGTAAATCCTAGGCCACCCCCAGCTCCTGGGATGTTTGCCATCTTCTCTGTTGATCCATTACCACTGCCTTTCCAAAGATGGATATATACCTCACTTCCTCCCGGAAGCCTTCCCTAATTAACACCATTCACTTATTCAACATATATTTACAGAGTGTTTGCCACGTACAAACATGGGCACTGGGAATGCCTTAGGGAACAAGATGGTAGACTTCCTGTCCTGTGAAGTTGACATGGGAGAGACAGACCAAAAATAGAAAATCAGGTGTCATGGGTGATTAGCAAAGGACCCTCTCTAAGTCGGAGGGTCAGTTCTTCTCCAAGGAGAAACATCTTGTCCAGAGAGGGAAGTTCTAGTCCATCTTGGTCACTAACTAGTAGTGTGACCTTGGCCAGGTCACCTATCGCTGAGCTGATTTTCCTCATCTGTGAAAGAAGGGGTCCCTTTCTGCTCAAGAGATGTTTCTACTTAAAAGCAGACGCACTTTCAGACAAATTTATGGACATAATTATTTCTTGAGATGGGCACTGTAGAAAAATATGAAAGGCCATTTAAGCATAAATAAAAATAATACAATAATCATAACAAAACAAACAATGCAATAATCAAAATAAACCTTTGGACAACCTAGCAAAACCATACCCATCACCTGCAATCCCACCTCTCAGGGAAAGGCAACAGGCCGAGGTTGGTGGCAAGCCCTTTCCGAGGTCCCTGGTCTGGCGTCTTGGGCATCATCGGGTGGAGAGGTTGCCTTGTAGGGTCGCGGGGTGGGTCTCTCCAGGCTCCGGATCTACAGGACCGGTCTGGGGGGCTGTGTCTGCGCTTGGCTCGCCTACCAGGAGGGTGGGGAGCAGTGCAGCGCGCGGCCGACAGATGGCAGCACTACCCTGCCTCGGCCCACAATGAGGCGGCGACAGAAGGGGCGGCCCGGCAGGTGGGCGCCAGGGTCCACGGGGCTCGCCTTTGTTCTCCAAAGCCTTGGGTGGCAGGAGCCACCGCTTCGACTGGGCCCCGTGGAAGGTGTGGCTTGCGTGGGCTCCACGGAGAGCGACAGTCCGATCACTACATTCTAGTGGCCTCAGGCCCTAGAATGGGGGCCTCCACGCCCAAATTGCTCTCCAAACCTCAGGGGAGGGCCCTTCGCTGTTTCGGTGCCAGACTATCTGGAAGTGGGACCTCTAGACCCTGGATAACTCTAGTCTGGCCCCTTCTCACCCCCAGCCCATCCTCTCTTGTAGACAGTGGTTCTGGACGGGGTGGGGGACAGAGGGAGAAGGGGCCAAGATGGCTAAGATCTCAGGCACCATTCTGGCTGCCTGGCCTTCAAGCCCCGTTCCACCACTTGTTTGCTGGTTAACTTTGGTAAGTAACTTAACCTCTCAGAGTTTTTCATCTCTAAAAGGACAGTGAGAATAATGTTAGGTTTCATTACTGTTAGCGACCCTAACTACAGCCGAAGGAGACCTCCACTGCCCTGGTATATTAGCCAATGCAGAAGCATTTCTCAATGGTCTTATTTCCTAATAGTTTCATTCTTGCCCTTGTCTCCTCCCTCGGGACCCTCAAGCCCTGCACCTTCCCCCTCAATAACAGCTCAGTAATACCTACCATTTATCGGGCGTGGACACCATGCCGGCACTACACATACACTCCAATTAACCCTTGTATTAAACCTTTTGAGGCACCAACTCGTATTAGTGGGGAACATGGGCTTCAGGAAGATGGAGTGACTCACTTGAGGTCATAGGGTACAGTCAGGGTCTGATCAGGTGTCCCAGGCCTGTACCCCCACTTCAAACCCCTCCACATCTCCTCTGCCAAGTTGGGCTGCTTTCTTCTGTTTGGACACCAGTCGGGGCCCTGAGCCCCCTTCTCTGGGGTTCTGACCCTGCTGCAAACTCCGGGTGAGCAGCTGAGCTCCTGAGGGCGTGGGCAGAGGGCCGGCCTGAGCCTCAGCCGCCCTTGGGTGTGTGTCCTCTCTGGGGCAGGAGGGGGCAGGCATGACTCTGGGGGCTGGTGGCCCGCCCCGCCTGGTGCTCCCCTGCCCCGCTGGTGCTGACTTGTTAGGCCGAAGGAGCTGACACCCTAACAGCGCCTGTCAGACTCCAATGAGTTGATGATGTGGAAACTGGTTATTAAGTATAATAACAGTGGTTTGGTTTTTCTGCGGTTCTGCCTGTAAGTGCCTAAGTGACAGCTGATTGTGCCGTGGTGCTGCATTCTGAGTGGCCTGAGGATGGGCATCAGGGGTGGTGTGGGGCTCTTCCCAGGCTTCGGAAAGGGGAGGCCAAGAGGTGCTGTCCGTGCCTCCTCTGTGGGCATCTTTCAGCACAGGGTGGGGGACCATCGACCTGACTTCTGGGTCAGAGTCTGGACTGGATGGAATGTATGGACTCAGGAAACTATGTGGTACTGTGTCCCCAAACCTACCAAGCCCTGAGCCCTCGTCTATACCATCTCCCTCATTGATCCGATCCCTGGGGACAGTTCTGAATCTGGAAGCTTGAGGTCTAAACTTTGCCCCTTATGACTTATGATCTCACAAACATGGCTAACTGTTCTGGTTGGCTCATCTTCACAGTGAAAGAGTCTAACAGGGTTAATTTATTTACTTAATTACAAGCATCAAACCAATGGATAATGGATGGAAACTTGTTGGAAGAATGGATAAAAACGATGTGATTATATATATATATATATATATTATTCAGCTTTGAAAAAGTAGATATCCTGCCATTTGCAAAAACAATACGAATGTACCTGGAGGACATTATGATAAGTGAAATAAGCCAGTTGTAGAAGGACTGAGTTACTGCATAACTCTGCTTATATGAGATGTCTAAAATAGTCAAACTCACAGAAGCAGAGAATGCAGTTGACTGTACCAATAGCACCAAGGTTTGGAGCAAGTTGTCAGGGGCTGAGGGAGGAGGAAATGGAGTTGTTATTCAATGGGAATAGTGTTTCAGTTATACTAGATGAATGAGTTCTGGAGATCTGCAGTACAGTGCAATGCCTATCATCAACAATATGGGATTGGGCACTTCAAAATTGGTTAGGAAGGTAGATCTCATGCCAAATGTTCTTATCTGTCCCCCCAAACATAAGCACACACATATACAAATATGCATGCAACAAAAATACAAGGGACACAGGAAACTTTGGGAGGCATTGGATATGTCTATTACCAATTGTGGAGGTGCTACTATGGGTGTTTGCATACATCCAAACTCAACTGATTATGTACATTAAATATGTGCAGTCCTTTGTATATCAATTATACCTCGATAAAGCTCTTACAACAAAAGAAACTCACTGCAAAACATATTTTGTTTGGCCCACATGGTGCTTTGGATTTAAATGCCAGCATTTAAAATTCTAGAATTTCTGATAGAGATCCACATGTCTGGCCTTTCTTCAAAACTGGTACGAATTGGTAAGCCTGGGCCTGCATGTCCACTTAGCAATAGTGGGCTGCAGCAATCCCCCTGCCTCACAGGGATTATACTCTCCAACTTGCCTCAATCCCCGCCACTCCCTCTTGTATCTCTGACACAGAGGCCGAGTGTCAGTAGCTATTTATTTATAGATGCTGGGGATTGAACCTACAGGCATTTTACTTCCGAGCTATACCCCCAGCCCTGTTTTTACTTTTTATTTTGAAACAGGGTCTCACCAAGTTGCAGAGGGTTTTGCTGAAGCTGGCCAAGAATCTGTGATCTTCCAGTCTCAGCCTCCCAAGTACTGGGACTACAGACATGTGCCACTGTGGCCTGCTCCAGCTATTTATTACACCTGATTTGCTTTACTCTTTTGCATTCAGTGCCTGGCTCTACCTCAGGTACTCACAGAGGGCCTATTTTGTGCATGGCATCCTGCTGTTTATGAAAGAAATTCCGATGAAAAGTCGAAGAGCTTAGAACAGGGAAGTGAGACCTGTATATAAAGAGATAGAAAACTTTCTAGCATCCTTTTTAGCTTAAAATTCTAGGACTCTATAATATCACAAGTCCCTGACCCTCCGACCCTGAACTATAATAATGCACTATTTCATTCAGGGAAATCTTCATCTCGTGCTCAGGTCGGCAAGGGAGATTGTTCCTCTCCCCTGTCCTCATCATATTTCATTCTGACCCTAAAAATAACTTAGGTCCCCTGCGTGTGTGTGTGGGGGAGATGTCACAAGCCAGCCCTGCCTCAGCTTCCTCATCTGGAAGCCAGGCCATTGGGTTGTGGGAAGTTTTTGAGTTTTGAGTTTGAGGCTGTCAGGCTACTTGTTTCATGAGTGACCTTGAACAAGTCTACTCCTCTGCAAAATGAGGGTAAGTACTGTCATTTCAAGGTGGGAAAGTCAGTGTGTTCTGGAAACTGGAAAGTGTCATGCAGATGAGCAATTGTTGTTATCAATTTTATAGGTATAAACAGCAGAATCTATTTCCCTCCCCTGTATCGAGGGGATGGCAGGAGGATCAAGTGGAGTGGTATGCATGGCAGTGTCTTGGGAGGGAAATCGTCCCCATCACAAGGGATTCTAGCTTTGTGATTATTAATGTAGTTTCACCAAATGGTCTTGGCTGGAAGCCTGAGGGTGGAGCAGCTGCTGAAACTCTCCACCATTGTGGTTCCCACCTGATTCTGGCCGGGTTACAGCCACCATTTCCTCTTCTCTGGGCTGGCTTTCTTCTGTCCCTTAGGACCCTGCCCCAGTCGTCTTTCTTCTGTGAGTCTTCCCAGATGAGCCCAGCTCTGCCTTGCGCCCCACACTCCTGTTGCTTTCTGGACACAGAGGTTAAGGGCCAGTGCGTGCCCATCTTGGAGGGATCTAAGCGACCACCTTGTGATTTCTGACATGAACACATTATTTTCTGAGCCAGGTACTGTGGTGGGAACTGGCGCTGCAGTGGTGAGTTAGACAGATGAAGTCCTTGGTCTTATGGAGCTGACAGGGAGGAGGAGAAGGAGATAACACACAAGTAAACAAATGAGTACATACGCAGATGTGGTTTCCGCAGTGGTAAGTTCCACGAAGTAAAGAAAACAGACAAGACGCTCAAGAGTGCTTGGGGCGGTGGGAGTGGGTGGCGGCGAGAGCGTGGTTAGTTCCTGTTGTCGGAGCTGACGTGTGAACTGAGATTTGACAGATGACAAGGAGGAGATTCATTCCAGGCAGAGGGAATGAAGTTGGTGTGTCCAGACTCCTTGATTAACTGATGAAGAACAGAGAGGAGCAGTGTCTTGCACAAGGTTGCACAGCCAGTCAATAGCAGTGGAGCAGGACCGAATCCTGTCCTTTGGACTCCCAAACTAGTGTCCTGCCAATGCAGTCCTCATTTCTTCCTTATGAGGTGTCAGCTTCTCAAGGGCAAGGCTGGGCTCCATTGAACTCCTCACCTGTCAATCATCTCTGGCAGCCCACCCAGGGTCCTCCCTGTGCCCCGCTCTCCATCCCAGGGTAACTAGGAGGCTGCTCCACTATTTCCTTCCAGAGGTAAAAGGGACAGGGCGTGAGAAGAGAGAGAAAGCAGAGTGGCCAAGTGGTTCCTGTCATTAATTGCTAAGCGCAATAAACCCAGTGGAATCCCGGTCTTATAATGGCCTCATTTAATTAATGCTAAATGACTGTGGGACCCGTATGGATTTATACATTAGATCCACATTAACACCAAATCGTTTGATCACGAATAACTGTTAAAATAATGAACACAGGCACTTTACAACTAGAGGAGAAGTCTGTGATTCAGCCTTCTGCCCAGCATGGGGGGGTCAAAGCACCCTTCCCAGGATTCTGCCTCCCTTTTCCTGCCTCTTGTTCTGTAAGTTGTTATTTCCAAAAGATATTTATTGAACCGTCTGAGTGGCAGGTGTTGTGCTAGCACACTGTGTGTGCGTGTGTGTGTGTGTATGTGTGTGTATGTGTGTGTGTTAGACACAGCTGCCCTCCTGGAGCTTGCAATCTGGATACGGGTGTGAGGTGTGCACTTGAAAATGAAGCTCGTTACTAGAAGACTACCTTTATTAAGTATCTACTAAGTTCTGGGGTTTACAAATATTCAACTAGCGCCATGATCGAAGTCACAGCTAGCAGACAAGAAAGCTCTTTGTTAAGGATGAACATCTTGCCCAAGGTCACCTACCTGGTTGAGGCAGAATTGGGAAAATAAAATCCAGATTTAGCTTCCTGAGCCCTTGTTAATTCAGTCCTACTTCATAATATGGTGGTCCTCACCTTAGTTAGACTTTAGGCCCTTGTGGCTGGGGCAGGCAGGGAAGGCTCATGGAGGAGGTGGGCTTTGAAGGGTGCCTGTGTGTCGGGAGTGGACAGAACTCTTGTGTGTGAGAGAAAAGGGAATTTCTGCCTCTCCCCTACCTTTTCCATGCCCTCTGTGCATCTTGCTGTCTGTGCTCGCACACTACCTCCACAGAGACTCAAGGCCTTCTCCTTCCAGATGCTTCCACTGACGTTACTTCCTGAAAGTCAGGCTGTTCAATGTGGCTAATTGGAAGGGGGAGGTCCCAGCTCCTGTGAGCATGGCTGTGGCATCTCGTGCCCCCGGAATGGGTTGGTCCCCTTGACAGCTTACCCCTCATGCGTACGTTCCCTGGGCTTGGCCAGTGAGCTGAAGGACAGGAGTGGGAGTGTAGTGGACAGAGGGCAGTGTGAAATGAGTGGTAATTCCTAAGAGTCCCACTAGAGGCGCGACACATGACAGACTCAACACTTAGGTTCTGGCTGGAGCCATTTATTGCAACGCAACCAACCCTAACTATGGGCCTTTGGGGAGTTCTCATCCTTCCTTCCAGCAGTCTGTCCGGCGAGCCCACTTCCGGCTGCAAGGTATCACCAGGTTTCTTCGTGGAGTGGGGGCGGGGTATCCAGGATTAGGTCTGTCTGCCTCTCTCATCCTGGGACCAGGATCGAGGAATTGCCTGACAGCTGCCAGCAGAGCTGGCCGAGTCAGCATTCAGCCTCGTCCTATTAGGACAGACGGAGGGCCCGGTTGCGATTGGGGTCCCCAGGCTCATACACATTGGGGGTGCAGAGTCCTGTTCACACGACGGGAGGCCAGGCGGACCGACAAAGGGTTCCCTTCAGGTGGAGAGGGCCTCGTTATCTGTGCTTCAGCTGGAGTTCTTATACTTTTCTTGAGCCTGAGTTCTTCTGCGACCTTCTTCTGTGACCCTCTGATTAGGTGCGCTCAGCCCAGTTACACCCCCTTCGTGGTATCTTGTAATGACATCTTCTTGCTGTCGGTCGGGTGAGATATCCCTTGGGCCCCTTCTAACTATCTAAGTCACACATTTCCAAGTCACATCAAACCAGGGTAATAAGCATAGCCAGTTTATACGTAGGCATAGTCATTCTTATGTATATTTCATACAATAAGCAATAATAGCAATCAATGTTCAATCAATATTCATTCAATATTCGTATCACGGTGAGCCTAGCAGGGTAGGACCACTTGCTGGGCACTTCAAGGGAGAGGGGTAAAGTGCCCAGCTGTCTTGCTCCTGCCCTTCTGGCTCCTCCAATCTCTACAAATCTTACATCCTTACTGTTTCCTCCATCTGGACAGGGGTTGCTATGAATGTCCTTGAGGAGGTCTGACAGTGGCCTCTAGGCAGCTCTTGGAGCAACCTGGAAATGCTGCCTGGTCGGAGAAGGCAGAGTAGAGATTGTCACCTCTTGCCCCTCAGGGCGTGAAACCAGGTCGGGGTCAGGAGGACTCTTGGGCCAGTCCTGGGGTGTTGAGCTCCAGGAGGTGCATGCGAAGACATCAAGTTCATGCCTGCCTCTGTGGCACACGCTTTTCCTTCCTGCTCTGCTCTGCTATGCCAACTATTAAGACCCACCTCAGTCACCTCCCCTGAGAAGCCTTCCGTACTTCACTGTGGAGAACCAATTACTTCTGTTCTTCCTTTCCCTGGCACTTTGCCCAAGCAGAGTGTGAGTCTTGTATTACATTCATACATACCTGCCTTCCCCGCCTGCCTTCTGGCTGTGTACAGGTCCCGACCAGACCTGATGAAGGACGTCTCCTCTGGGTTCTCTGACCAGAGAGCCCTGGATGTGCAGCTCAGGTATAGTCCAGACATCACCATTTTGAGTGAAAAGATGCTGAGAAACAAGGAAGAAAACTTAGGACTGGGAAGATTTCCCCCATTCAGCCAGTCAGGCATTGGGGTGTGTGTGTGTGTGTGTGTGTGTGTGTGTGTGTGTGTGTGTGTGTGTCCCACTGAATCTGGGGTTCAGAAAGCTCTATAGGACCTCTGAGAGGCACTGGGTTGTCATTTCTGTGGGATCACAGGCTGGCCTTTGTCCTCTGGGCTGGGAGGACCCTCCAGCCACCTGCCAAATCCAGTCACTTCCAGCAAATGCCAGAGGAACCTAGAGGACGAGGCCAGCCATCAGGTGCCAGGTGATCCTGTTCAACTACCCATGGCTCCAACAGATGGGCACAGCACGCTGTGTTCCTTTTCCTTTAGCTGAGGCAGAAGTCGGCTCTCTGGAGGGAGTTCAGGGCAATGTTTTGGAACTGGAGATGGGCCCCGGGGATCACCTCAGTGGGGGCTCTGCCCCAGTGGACTTGGGAGTTCTGTGACTGCCACGGGTGACAGCTGTGCTACAGCTCAGCACAAGGCAGCTGCCTCGGTCCACCTCAACTTAGTGGTCTTATTTATTTATTTTATACCTCAGCATTGTAGAATCGATTCCCTAGGTAACAGCACTATTGTCTGATTAGACTAGATTGTGCAGGGTCTGGAATCCCGGGATAAACTGTTTGGATTTACAGTTCCCTAAGGTGAATGCCTGATGTGCCCATCATGACTGACCTCTTTCTCACGGCTGGAGGCTGAATGTGTTTGTATGCTCCAGTGCATGTGTTGGAATTGTAACCTCCTGGGGTGATGGAGTAGGAGGTGGGGTCTTTAGGACATGATGAGGGGGTGAGGGTGGAGCCCTCTTCAGTGGAATTAGTGCCCTTATGAAAAAGACCCTGGCGAGCTCCCTCGCCTCTTCCAGCATGTGAGCTCACAGCAAGAGGCGGCACCTCTGAACTGGTAAGGAGCCCTCACCAGGCGCTGAATGTGCCGGTGCTTTGTCTCGGGCCTCCCAGCCGTAGGAACTGTGAGCAATTAACATTATTTAGGCCATTTCATCTTTTCATCGGTGGCAGTCTGTTCTAGCAGCCCGAACAGACTAAGATCCTCACCCGTGGCAAATATCAATCACGGATCACTGCACCTTTCCCCCAGCGAATCTGTGCTTGTCTTCAGAATTGTTCTCAACGTGATGGTCAAGAAAGCTGCTCACTGACTGGAACTGGTACTCAATGGAAATCTACTCGCCATCTCTGGGTTGAGGCCTCTCACTGTGGCTATGGAGAAACTGAAGCTAAGGGAGACGATGTCACCCACCCAGGGCAATCTTATTCTATGGGCCAATGGGACACTGGTGAGTCCTTGGGCAGGTGGAAGCCAGAAGGATTGCAGCCTCATGGGGCCATGTGTGCTGGAGGGGAAGGTGGGGCGCTGGGTGTAGGTGGGGCCAGGCTGACACAAGGACATTGACAGAAATGTCACTCTCAGGTGCTGACCCTGAGGGTGATGCCTCTTAAAATGTTGTCCCCTAGGTGCCATTCTTACCTCACCTGCGTCCCCACCCTTGGCTGGAGGACCAGTTATAAAACTAACTTGTGCTGAGTCCAGGGATCAAATGGAACAGTGACAACAGAAATGGAAGGAACAAGTATAAACTGACAGATACTGTGGAAGAAGAATCAGCAGGACTTGGTGACGAACTGGACATCAGGGACAGGGAAAGGGACACTTTTGAGCCATAAGGTGACCATGAGGATGCTGGTGCCCCAGGACAGGGTTAGGGCTTATCATTTGGATTCTGATTTTGTTTTTCTGTTGAGTGCTCAACATTGGCTTTCTCTTTTCTTTTTAATTAAAACTTTTTTTTTAAATTAGAGTCTAACATACATATAGAAAAAATATACATGTTATAAGTGTCTTTTAGAAAGTAAACTGAACACATAATGACTATCCAGATGAAGAAATAGGACATCACTAGCACCCCAGAATCTCTCCCTTTTGCTCCCCCAGACACCCAGGGTAACCGTTGCCCTCTTTTTTTTCTGTGTGTGTGTGTGTGTGTGTGTGTGTGCGCGCACGCGCGCGCGCGCACACACACTACTGGGGATTGAACCCAGGGACATTCTACCTCTGAGCCACACCCCCAGCCCTTTTTATTTTTTGTTTTGAAACAGGCTCTTGCTAGGTTGCTGAGAGTCTATGTTTCTGAGACTGTCCTTGAACCTGCAATACTCCTGTCTTGGTCTCCCAAGTACTGGGCTTACAGGCGTGCGCCACCACGCCCAGCTTGCGCTGACTCCTAACACCATAAATTACTTTTGCACTTCATGTAAATAGACTTTTACAGTCCGTGCGCTTTTGCATCCGCTTCTTTCACTCAGTGTTATGTTTGTGAGATTTCATCCACGTTGTGAGCAACTGCAGGTTATTCGTTCTCTTTGCCGGATGGCAATCTACGGTGTGACTATACCATGATTTATCTACCCATTCCACTGTTGATAGGCCTTTGGGTCGTTTCCACTTTGGGCCTATTATGAATAGTGCTGCTGTGAATTACTGTCCTTGTCCTGTGGTGACAGCATGTATGCATGTCTGTGGACTGTGTGTGTAGAGTGGCAGTGCCGGGTCGCGGGGGATGTGGATGTCCACCTTCAGAGCTGCTGTGCTGGCAGACTCCTGATTGTCAGCAAGAGGTGTGTGAGATCAGGACCTCTGAGAAGCAGCAGCCAGGGTGGGATTAGAGTGCGAGAACTTCAGTGGGGGAAGGATATCCAGTGAAGGATAAGGTCAGGGAGCAGGAGAAGGCAGGGACAGGCTTTAGACCTCAGCACTGACCCTAAGAAAGGAAAGGGGGAACGAAGAATCTTAGACCCAGTGCAGGTATAGGTGCTGGCCTGGCTGCTGGGGAGTCGCAAGTCAAATTTGCCATCAGAAGAGGCCTGCACTAATACTGGCTGTGCTTAGTCATTGGCTGGGAGCAGCCGGGGAGAGCCTGGCCTCTGTGCTAATGTGCATTTGGATCTAGAGGGATGATAACTACGTTTCCTGCAGCAGATTTGAGATGTGCACATTTTTGGCTGCCATGTGAGAATTATGGACTCTGTGGGTGATTGACAGGAGTACAGCGAAATGTTTGAGAGTCTGGGATTTGGAACTAGCCAGGCTGGGCTCATTTCCTGGCTTAATCGTGACCCGAGGAGAGCTACCTGTGTGATCTCCATTGCTTGCCTAACTCTTCTGAACCTCAGCCTTCAAGTTAGTATAATGGAATTAATAATGACTAACTCATATGGTTGTTGTAAGGATCAAAGGTACAACTAAAGCAGTTAGTAAACAGTGACCACTCAATAAATATTAGTTCGTTGTTGTTCATTCAACACATTTATTGAGCACCTAAAATATACCAAGCACTGGGGGAATGCTTCAGGGAGCAAAGCTGAGCACACATTCTAGAAGAGGGGGATACACAATAAACAGATAAATCAGCAAAATAGGAAGTATGTCACGGAGTCATACTGTGAGGGAGAAAAATAAACCAGGAAGAGGAAAGGGCTCTGTCCTATGCTACTATAGTGATGAGGAAGCCTCCTCAGAAAGGTGATACTTGAGCAGAGACCCCAAGGAAATGTGGGACCAAACCATTCAGAAGACTGGAGAGTGTATTCCAGACAGAAGAGGCAACAAGTGCCAAAGCCCTGGGCCTTAAGTCTGCTGGGACTGTTAGAGGGACAGCGTGGAGGCTGCTGGGTCAGAGCAGAGAGGGAGGTAGAGAGTGGCCAAGATGAGGTTGGAGCAGTACTTGGACAGGAAATGTGGGGCCTTGTGAATCAGAGTAATGACTCTGGCCTGACTCTGATCAAGATATAGGTTATGAAGATTATGCAGGGTCCCTGTTTCTCCACATTCTTGTCAACATATATTTTATGTGACTTACATTTTTGTGCCAATATTATAGGCATAAAGAATAATCTCCTTAGTTTAATTTGGATTTCTCTTGTTACTGAGGCAAATAGCTCATTATAGAAGTTTTATTCATTTGGGTTTCTGCTTCCGTGGATTGCCTATTCATATCCTTTGTCTATATTTTCTATAGGATTTCCTGTCCTATTGATTTGCAAGTTTCTTGCATGTTATAGATAGTATCTTTACTGGTTCAGACTTTGAAATACTTTCTATCAGTTGTCGCTTCCTTGTTAATTTTGTCTACAAGATCTGTAGAAGGTTGAATAGCATCTTCCAAGAATTCATCTTTACTTGGAACCTCAGAATGTAACTTTATCTATAAATAGGGTCTTTGCCAATGTAATTAGTTAAAGATCTCAAGTTGAAGTTATCCTAGATTTAGGGTAGGCCCTAAATACAATGACTGGTGTTTTTTTTTTTACTAACAAAAACAAAAACAAAAACAAAAACAAAAACAAAAACAAAAACAAAAACAAAAACGCCTCTGTAGGCCCAGAGGACAGAACATAAAGAAATTCTTTAGTCAAGCCACAGAGGATTTCCCTGACCATGAAACCAAATGGCATTTTTCTCTTCTGTGATTGGAGTTGCTTGGGAATGGTGACCTTTTCTTTTCTCTCTCCCTTCCCTTCCTTCCTTCCTTCCTTCCTTCCTTCCTTCCTTCCTTCCTTCCTTTCCTTCCTTCCTTCCTTCCTTCCATGGAACCCAGGTACACTCTACCTCTGAGCTACACCCCCAGTCTTATTTTATTCTTTTATTTTGAAACAGGGTCTCACTAAGTTACAGAGGGCCTCACTAAGTTGCTGAGGCTGGCCTCAAATCTGCGATCCTCCTGTCTCAGCCTCCCAAGTACTGGGATTACAGTATGTGCCACCATGCCTGGCTCCCTTTATTCCTTTCAATTCCTCCCTTTTGCAATGGGAATATTTATCCTATGCCTGTTCTATCATTGTATTTGAGAAGCAGATACCTTCTTTTCTAGTTTCTCAGGTCTACAGATGGGGGAATTTTTAATTGAGGATGATTCATACCCCGAGTCTTACCCATACCTGATTTGTGTGGTTTAGATTGAGACTGGGGACTTATTCAGTTGATGATATATATATATATATATATATATATATATATTTTTTTTTTTTTTTTTTTTTTGCGGTACTGGGGATTGAAGCCAGAGGCATTCTACCTCCGAGCTACACCCCTAGCCCTATTTTTTATTCTTTATTTTGAAACAGGGTCTCACTAAGTTGTGGAGGGCCTCACTAAGTAGCTGAAGCTGGCCGCGAATCTGCAATCCTCCTGTCTCAGCCTCCCAAGTACTGGGATTACAAGCGTGCGCCACCATGCCTGGCTCAGTTGATGATATTTAAATGAGACTTCAGACTTAGAATTGTTGCAGGAATGGGTTAATATTTTTGTGACTGTAGGAATGGGGTGAATGAACTTTGTGACTGGGAAGGATGTGAATTTTGAAGGGCCGGAGGGAGTTGTAGTGGGTTGAGTAGTTCCTTCCACCAAAAAATTAATGTTTGCCTAGAACCTCAGAATGTGACCATAAGGAAATACAATCTCATATGTGGTTAGTTAGGGATCCTAAGATGAAGTCAGGTGAGCTGTAAATCCAATAACTAGTGTCCCTTTAAGAGGATGAGAGGACACAGACACACACTAAAAAGAAGGCTCTGGAGATGAAGGCAGAGATGAGAGTCATACTGCCTGTTATGGGTTGAATTGCATTCCCCACAAAAGACACACTGAGCAGGGCATGGTGGAACATGCCTGTAATCCCAGTATTTGGGAGGCTGAGACAGGAGGATCGCAGGTTCGAGGCCAGCCTCAGCAACTTAGTGAGGCCCTCCACAACTTAGTGAGACCCTGTTTCAAAATAAAAGAATAAAATAAGGCTGGGAATGTAGCTCAGAGGTAGAATGCCTCTGGATTCAATCCTTACTACCACACAAAAAAGACACATTGAAGTCCTAATCCCTGGTATGTGTGAATGGACCTTATTTGGAAATAAGGTCTTTGCAGATGTAATCAGGTTAAAAGGAAGTCTTTAAGGTGGGCTCTAATCTAATATGACTGGCATCCCTGTAAGAGGAAAAGAGAAACAGAAAAGATGGCCACATGACGAGGGAGGCAAAGATTGGGATGATGGAACTACATGGCAAGGATTGCCAAAGATGGCTGATGACCACTAGGGCCTTCAAAAGGAAGGAAGGGTTCTTCCTTCCATGTTTCAGAGGGACTGTGGGCCCTGCTGACACCTCGATTTCAGACTTCTGACCTCTGTAATGGAGAGAATCCATCTCTGTTGCTCTAAGCCTCCCAGCTTGTGGTATATTGCTGTGGCAGCCCTTGGAAATTAATATGCTGCTACAAGCCAAAGGATGCCTGGGACCCCCAGAAATGGATGCCAGAAAGGATTCTTCCTCAAGGTGTTCAAAGGGACTGCGGCCCCTCTGAAACGTTGATTTGGGACCTTTGGCCTCCAAAACCATGAGAAAATAAATTTCTGTTGTTTTAAGCCACCCAGTTTGCGGTGCATTGTTGCAGGTACCCTGGGAAACTAAATTAGCATTCTTTCAATTAATAGAAATCTTTAATTTTGACAAAGTCACACTAATCAGTTTTTCATTTCACGGCCTTTGCTGTTTGGGTTTTGTTCATGAAGTCTGTCCCTGCTCAGGATCACAAGGGAGCTGTATTCATCTTTCCTGTTAGGTCTACCACTTTACCTTTCAGTTCTAGTTCTTTAATCTACCTGGAATTCACCTTCGTATGAAGCAGAGATTTAAGGCTATTTTGCATATGAACCATATAATTACTTTCCCACTAATTTTTGGTGCCATCAAATCATATATTAAGTTCTTATATATACACAGACCTATTTAAGCAATGTCAGTTCTACTTCAATGGATTTATATGTTTGTTCTTGAGTCAGCACCAAACTTTATAAAATTATGTAGCTTTGAAGTATGTCCTAACATCTGATGTAGCAACCCACTATACTTTGTTCTCTTTTTAAATTGATTTAGCTATTTATGGATTTTAAATTTATTTTCCCTGTATATTAATTTTGAAATCAATTTATAAGTTTTCTAAAATTTTGATGAACTTTGACTGAATTTGGAAGTCATTAAAATTTTATTGAATTTCCTATAATTTTGCTATTGGATCTAAAGGCTTGGTCAAATTCAGGTTCTAGCTCTATACCTACTATCTAGATTGATAGAAACAGACACAGATGATATTTTTTTCCATCTCATAAATGGGTTATGTTCTTCCTTCAAGAGGAAT
Source organism: Glis glis (assembly GCA_004027185.1). Lineage (NCBI taxonomy): Eukaryota > Metazoa > Chordata > Mammalia > Rodentia > Gliridae > Glis > Glis glis. The sequence goes on along the minus strand of PVJS01000721.1, from coordinate 32,995 downwards.
ATACTGAAATGCCTGCTTGACTCTAGTGATTTTAGAAGCCACTGATGATCAATGCTATGTCAATTAATTTATTAGGAGCTGCAAAAATGTAGTGTTTTAGTTTAATGAATTTTTATTCTTGATTTTAATCCCATTTTTCTTTTATTATTTTCTTCTTTGGGTTTATTCTGTGAGTTTTTTCCAAATTCCTAAGTCAAATAGTTAGCTTATTTTTCCATCTTTGTTGTTTTTCAATAAATATAGTTAAAGCCATTAATTTTCCTTAAGTCTTGCTTTAGCTGTGTCCCACAAATTTGACATGTAGTGTTTTTATTGTCATTCAGTTTTAACTATTTTGTAATTTTCCTGATGATTTCCTCTTAAAGAGTTATTAAGTAGCTTGGTGTTTCAGTTTCTGTACCTTTGAATTAAATAAAAACCTGCCTTTTGTTATAAATTCCTATTTTTGTTTGAGTCTTTAGAAATGGTTGAATACTCATCCTTTGTAACCTAGTTTGTAGTGGATTTGTTTGAATGTTCCAGGTGATCTAAAAATAATAATATATACTCCCCACATCTTGGGTGTGGCTCTTTATTATATTTCAGTTTAAGGTTATCAATTGAATTACTCGAATCTCTCTCTGTTCATTTTTGTGTTCTTGATCTGAGAGAGGTTTGTTAAATTCTTTAACTATAGTTTTTTATGTATCTCTTGTTCCCCATAGTACTGTCAGCTATAGCTTTATAGTCTTTGAAGCTATATCATTAAGCACACATGTATTCATGGTACTATATCTTCCTGATCTATTGTTCTTTTACAGTTTATGACATCCCTCTTTGTTCCTCGTAGTTTTCTTTTTGGTGTGGAATTCTACTTGGCCTAAAAATAAAATTGCTTTATTTTTGCATGGATTATCTTTCTTGTCTGTACTAGCCGAGTTTGGATTCAATTTCAGTCAAAGAAACCCCAAGTGCCAGTGCCCCAAATAAGGTGGAAGTTATTTCATAAAAGTCCAGAAGAAGCTTAGGGTTAGTGTGGCCGAAACAAAAGCTAATTTCTTCTTAATAAGGCATAGGCAGACAAGAGCTGTTGTAGCAACCCTATAAAGTCCTTAAGGACCAGGGACCTTCCACTGTGTCCTTCTACAATCCCTTGGTTATGTATGTCCCTTGTCCTCATGACTTAGTAAGAAGGAAGGAAGAGGAGAATTAGAAGGGCATGCCCTCCTTAAGAATACTTCCTGGAAAATGAATCATTACCACTTATATCCCATTGGTTAGAACTTAGTCAAAGTCTACTCTTACCAGCAAGGGAGGTTGGGAAATGTAGTGTTTGTTCCAGGAAGCCAATACTCAACTAAAAATTTTGTTCTACAGAAGGGAAGAATGAATAAAATTAACAATTTTCTATCTCTTCCATACCACCCCTATATTTTTAACTTTTTTATAAATTTTTCATTGAAAATTTTAATTGACATAATCATGGGTTCACATGCATTGTAGGAGATATTATGGAGAGAGCCCATGTACATTTTGATGAGTTTCCCTAATAGTAACCCTTTGTAAAACTATAATATAATATCATAACCAAGAGCTGGCTATTGATATAATACATCAATCATTCCTTATTCAGATTTCCTCACTCTTACTTACATTCATCGTGCATGGTACATGCATACATGTACACTTAGTCCTTTGCAGTTTTGTCTCATGTGTAGGTTTGAGTAGCCACCACCACAGTCAAGACACTGAACAGTTCCAGCACCACAAAGATTCTTGTTGCCTCTGGTAACTATGTTTACTTCCATCTTCCTTCCCTACCATCCCTAGCACCTGACAACCACTAATCTGTTATATAACATTTTTTAAAAAAAAGTTGTATCAGCTAGGCATGGTGGCACATGCTTGTAATCCCAGTACTTGGGAGGCTGAGACAGGGGGATAACAGGTTTGTGGCCAGCCTCAGAAACTCAGTGAGGCCCTGTGCAACTTAGTGAGACCCTGTTTCAAAATAAAAAAAGAATAAAATAGAGCTGGGGGTATATCTTAGAGGTAGAATGTCCCTAGATTCCAACCCTGGTACCATACACACACATAAAAATGTATCTATGGAATCATACAGTATATAACATCTTGAGAGTGATTTTTTTCACTCAGCATACTTCCTTGGAAATTAATTCAATTTGTTGAGTATATCTATGCACATTCTTTTTTGTTGCTAAGTAGTATTCTATGATATGTATGGACCACAGTTTTTTTAATGTACTCAAAGATATCTGGGTTGATTTCAATTTGGGGCTTCTATGAACATTTCTGTATGGGCTTTTTCTATGAACATATGTTTTCATTTCTTTGGGGTTATACACTAAGAGTATAATTTCTGGATTGTATAGTAATTGGGCATTTAGTTTTATAAGAACACTGTTACAGAATCACTGTACCATTTTATATTCCCACCAGCAATGTCTGAGTGATCCAATTTTTCCACATTCTCACTAGCATTTGATGTTGTCTATGTGTTTTATTTTAGTCATTCATAAAGGTATACAGCGATATCCCCTTGTGGTTTTAATTTAATTTGTGTTTATTTTGAAACAGGGTCTCACTAAGTTGCGGAGGGCCTCACTAAGTAGCTGAGGCTGGCCACAAACCTGTGATCCTCCTGTCTCAACTTCCCAAGTACTGGGATTACAAACGTGCGCCACCACACCCGGCTTTTTTACTGTTTTGAGTTTTCTTTATATGTTCTAAATACTAATCTTTGTTGAATATGTGGTTTGTAAATATTCCTTCTAGTCTGTAGATTATCTTTTCATAGTAAAATGAAAGTTTTAAGTTCCTTATGTAGTCCAATTTGTGGTGTTTTCTTTTTATGGATTATGCTTTTGATATCAAATCTAAGATCTCTTTACCCAGCCCTAGAACCAGAAGATTTTATTACTTTTTTCCAGAAAGTTTTATAATTTTATTCTTTACTCTTAATTCCCTGGGCTATTTTGAGTTGATTTTGACCAAGGTGTGAGGTTTCGATTAAGGTTTACTTTTTGCTTGTGGATGTCCAACAGCTCTAGCGTCATTTGTTAGGAAGCCTGTTCTTCCTCCATTGGATTGTCCTGACCTTCATCAAAAGCCAGCTGAGCTTATTTCTGTAGATCTATTTCTATAGATTTCTATTCTGTTCCACTGAGCTATGTCTTCATCCCTCTGCCCATACCGTATCGACTTGATTACTATGGCTATAGACTGAGCCTTAATATCAGGTAAAATGATTTATCCTACTTTATTACTCTTTTTCACAATTGTTTCAGTGATTCAAGGGCCTGGGCCTTCCCAAACACATTTTAGAATATGCTTGCCTACTGCGATGATTAATTTTATGTGTCAACTTGATTGGGCCATGGGGTGCCCAGAGTGTTAGTTAAATATTATTCTGAGTGTCTGCTGAGAGTGTTTCTGGGTGAGATTAATTTTGGGATTGGTAGACAGAGTAAAGAAGACTGTCCTCACCAGTGTGGAAGGACGTCATCCAATTCACTGAGCAGAACAAAAACAGCTGAGTAAGGAAGGATCTCTCCCTGGCTGTCTTTAGACTGGGGCATCAGTTTTCCTCCGCCTTCGGATTCATATTGAGACCAGCCTGGAATTTACACAATCAGACTTTCTGGTTCTCAGGTCTTAGAATTTGGACTTACACCACTGGCTCTCCTTCTCAGGCTTTGGATGAGGACTGCAGCTAACTGCTGTTCCTCCTGGGTCTCTAGCATGCCCAGCTTGCTAACTACAGATAGTTGGACTTCTCAGTCTCTGTAATCATGTACACCAATTCCTTATAATAAATCTTTGACTTATAAGCAGAGACTCCGTTGCTTCTGGAGAACCCTGATTAATACACCTACATTTATAGAAACCTTGATGGGATTTTGATTGGAATTGCATTAAGTTTACAGATCAATTTTGGGAGCATTGACATCTTTACTATAATGTGTCTCCCAATCCATGGACACAGTATGTATCTCCGGTGACTTAAGTGATCTTTGATTTATTTCATCAGTGTTTGAAAACACATCCTGTGCATGTTTTGTTAAGCTTATACATAAATATTTCATTTTCTTTGGAGTGATTGTAAGTGGTAGTGTGTTGTAAATTTTTGTTTCTGCATCTTCATGCAAGTATATAAAATATAATTGATTTTTGTGCATCTTATCGGTTTTTGTCTAACTCACTTGTAGGAATATTTTACTGTAGTTTCTTTGGGGTTTTCTATATAAACAATTATGTCATCTATAAGTAAAGGCAGCAATTGTATTTCTTCCATTTGGCTTTTGTTTCTTTCTCTTGCCTAATTACAATTGTTAGAACTGCCGGTATTATGTTGAATAAGTTCATGGTAGTGGACATATTTGCCTTGTTTTTTCTTTTAAAGGAAAGGCATTCAGTCATTCCCCATAAATACAATGTTAGTTGTAGGTTTTTGTATGGATGCTTATTATCAAGTTGAGTAATTGGCCTCTATTTGTAACTTGCGGAGAGTTTTTTATAATGAGTGGGTGTTAGATTTTTATCAAATGCTTTTTCAGCATCGATTCATATGATCAAATGATTTTTCTCCTTTAGCTTATTGGCAAGGAGGACTACATTGGTTGATTTTTGAATGCTGAACCAGCCTTAAATACCTGGAATAAATCTAATGTAGTCATGATGTATAATTCTTTCTATGCATTGTTGGATTCAGTTTGCTATGTTTTTGAGACTTTGTTTTCCAGCTAAGTTCATGAGAAATACTGGTCTGTAGTGTTCCTTTTTTGTATTGTCTTGTCTGGTTTTGTTATCAGGATAATACTGGCCTCATAAAATGAGTTGAGGAGTCTTCCCTGCTCTTCTTTTCTTGGAGAAGGTTTTGTAAAAGTGATGCTAATTATTCTTCAAATGTTTGAATTAAATCTTCACATTTTGGGAATATGAGTATTCAGATGATGTTATAGTTTTTGTTTTAATTATCAAATATGATTTATAAAGCTTATGAGGAAAAAGATAGCCATTAGTATGTACCAATATTTCTGCTCTTTCTATTGTTTTTCCTTCCTGATGTGCTAAGATTTTTTTTTACCATTTCCTTTTTGTTTGAAGACCTTTCTTTCTTTATCGCTAAGAGTAGCCTGGAGTCTGTTAGTAACAAGATCTTTTAGTTTTTCCCTTGTCTGAGAATGTCTGTATTGCCCCTCTTTCCTGAAGGACGCTGTTGCTGGATATAGAATCTGCAGTTGATCGTTTCTTTCTTTCAATACTTCAAAAATGTCGCACCACATTTGTCTGACCTTCCTGGTTTCAGATGAAAAAAAAATCCACCATAATTTAAATTGGTATTCCCCTATAGCTAATGTATTGTTTCTTTCTGCTACTTTTAAGATTATTTTCTTTGTCTTTGATTTTCAGAAGTTTAATTCTAACGTTTCTTAGCATGGCTTTCTTTAAATTCAACCTGTTTGCGGTTTGCTTGGAATCTTGAATCTGCAGCCTCACTTCTTTAACCACAGTTATTTCTTTGAATACTCTTCAGCCCCACTTTCTTCCTCCTCCTATTCTGTAATTCGGATGATGTGAATATAAACGATGTGATGATGTTTCATGATTATCTCTCAGATTCCTGAGTTCTATTCAGGGTTTTTTTCCCAATCTATTTTCCTCTGTTGTTCAGACTGGATGGGTAAAATATATTTATCTGTCCTTGGGTTCACTGATTTTATCCTCTGTCATCTCCTCTTTACTACTGAACACATCCACTTAAATTTTTTATTATTATATTTTTAAATTCTATAATATCCACTGACTCTTTTTAAAAATTATATATATGTACATATATATAAAGTTTCAATCTTTACTAAAATTCTCCAATTTCTAATTTGCTGCAAGAGATTTTTTGATTCATTACTGAAACATTTTTATGATAGGTGCTTTAAAAATTATGTTGTAGATAATCCCAACATCTGATTTATCTCAGTGTTGTGTTGTTTATTGCCTTTTCTCATTTGGGTTATGGTTTTCCTTGATTCTTGGTATGATGGGTGGTTTAAAACTTGTATCCTGGGCATTTTATATATTAAGTTAGGAGACTCAGGGTCCTATTCAAGTTTTTTTTTTTAAATTTTACCAGACAGTCACTCTGCTTATATTTATTGCACAGGTCCTGACCAGCATTTATGGGCTGTTATTCTTTTTTTAAAAATATACTTTTATTTGTACATTGTAATTATATATCACAGTGGGGTTCAATGTGATACATACAAACATACATGCACAGCGCTTGGTATGATTCCTTCAGATTTCACCCCACTCATCCCTGCTCCCCATGCATGTTAGTGATATACGTAGTGATGATACCTTCGTATATGGACATAGCGTTATTTGAATGGTTTCCTTCATTAAGCCTTCTTTTCCCTCCTCACCTCCCTTACCCAATCCCCTTCCACTCTTCTACTAATTTCTCTCCTCATTTATCTGAAGTCCCTTTTGTTTCCTATCTTCTCTCTAGCTTCTACATATGAAAGAAAACATATAACCCTACACTTTCTGAGGCTGGCTGATCTCACTTAGCATAATGTTCCCTAGTTCCATCCATTTTCTTGCAAATGACACAATTTTGTTGTTGTTTATGGCTGAGTAAAATCCATTTTCATTGTGCGTACAGACCACATTTCCTTTATTCATCTGTTGACAGACACTTAGGTTGGTCCCATAATTTGGCTATTGTGAATTGTGCTGCTATAAACATGGATATGCATGTATCACTACAGCATTCTGACTTTAATTTTTTTGGAAAGATACGATGGGGTGCTATAGCTGGGTCATATGGTGGTTCCATTCCTAGTCTTTTGAGGAACTTTCATACTGATCTCCATAGTGGTTGTACTAATTTACCCCCTCATGAACAATATATAATAATTCCCATTTCCCCACATCCTTGCCAGCATTTATTATTGTTTGTATTCTTGATGATTGCCATTCTAACTGGGGTTAGATGGAATCAAAGTGTTGTTTGATTTGCATCTCCCTGATTGCTAATAATATTGAACATTTTTTCATATATTTATTGGCCATTTGTATTACTTCTTTTAAAAAGTGTCTATTCAGGCTGGGCATGGTGGCTCATGCTTGTAATCCTAGTACTTGCAAAGCTGAGACCAGGGGATCGCAGGTTCACAGCCAGCCTCAGCAACTTAGGCTCTCCACAACTTAGCATGACCCTGTTTAAAAATAAAAAATAAAGTAGGGCTGGGGGGTATAGCTCAGAGGCAGAATGCCCCTGGGTTCAATCCCCAGTAACAGACATACACACACACACACACACACACACACACACACACACACACACACGGTCTATTCAGTTTAATTGCCCATTTTTGGTCGAGTTTTTTTTGTTTTTAAAGTTATTTGTATATTCTAAATATTACTTCTCAGCTGGGTGTGGTGGCACATGACTGTAATCCCAGTACTTGGGAGGCTGGGACAGAAAGATCGCAGGTTCAAAGCCAGCCTCATCAATTTAGTGACTCTCAGCAACCTAGAGAAACCTTGTTTCAAAATAAAAATAAAATAGATCTGGGGGTGTAGCTCAGAGCTAGAATGCCCCTGGGTTTAATCCCAAGCAACACACACACACACACACACACACACACACACACACACATGAAATACCAATTCTCCATCAAGGGAGTAGCTGGCAAAGATTTTCTCCCATTCTATAGGCTCTCACTTCAGACTCTTGATTGTTTCCTTTTTTCTGTAGAACCTTTTAAATTTGATGCTATCCCACTTATTGACTCTCAGTTTTATTCTGAGCTTTGAGATCTTGGGAAGAAGTCTCTACCAATACCCAAATGTTGGAGAGAGTCGGTCCTATGTTTTCTTCTATGAATTGCAAAGTTTCTGGTCTGATTTATAGGTCATTTATCCATCTTGTTGTGGGCTGTTATTCTAAGGACAGATTTTCAGAGCCTTTCTGAAGTTACTTTGGTTCATTTGGTTATCTGGTGCTGCTGGGGAGCTCACTGGTCCCTGATCATACTAAGAGGGAAGAAGGGGTTTCCCTGGGCTGGACTGCAGGAAATCTCTCAGTGGACAGGGAGAGTCTCAGGGCCAGAAGGGCAAGAGATGACTTTTCTGGGTTCATGGTGGCTTACCATCTCACCATGGTGTTGAGCTTACCTGATGTCATCAGAGGAACCCTGTTTGATTTGGGGGAGGAATGAACTGACTTCTTTTCTATTGCTGGATTGGTATTCGAGAAGTGGTAGGTCTGGTTGCCTTCTTCTTTTGGATGGGGGATGTAATATACTCTGTTACTTGTTCCTTCAGTCCTAAGTCACAAACCAGTTTGCTTTCTTTCTTACCACATCTCAGAGTTGTCTTTTGGTTGCTTCTGGTATTCTAGGGTATACAGTTGCACTTAATGGGGAGAAGCAGGGAATGCTTCTTCATCATCTTATCTAGACTGAAGTCTAGATTTTGTTTTAAATATGTATCTTATAGAAAATATATTGCTGGGCTTTTCTTTCTAAGAAAATTCGATAGGTACACAATTCCCTGTCTTTGTTTTAATTTTGATTTATTTTAGTACTCCTTCTATTCTCTTATTTCACTTCTCATAATTTTCTACTTTCCATTTATATTTTTAATTAATTCAAGTCCGTTTTCTTTTGCTGGTTCCAGAGACGTTCCATCCTTTCCATAAGAGGATTATATATCCCTGACTATTCTTATGTGACTGTTAATGATACTTTCCTACCCTAGTGATATCAAGCATGAGCTGATATTTGCCTGACAAATGGAATATGAGTCAAAACAATCTGTCCACGATGTCTGAGCAGCTTTAAGTACCATCATGTGGCTCCCCCAATGCACTTTCCTCTCTGCCATGAGGCTGAGATAAGGCCTGTTCCTCCAGACAGATATGGGAAGAGAAGATGTGAGGAGCACATCTGTAGTATCTGGCCTGCAGCCAACATCTGAATGAGAAATAAACTTTTGTTGTTGCAAGCCACTGAGTTGGGGCAGCTTGTTACTGTAACATAATCTCACTCAAGCTGACTGCTCACAAGCAGTCCATTCTTGTTTAAACTTTTCTGGTGGTTGCCCTATTAATAACTCTAATTATGTTTATTTTACTCATTAAGTTCTAACATATATCTCCTCCCCTGGAAATCATATGGATCTCTCGCCTTCATGATGAGTGTCTCCTTGTCCCACCATGTTAGATTTGATTAAAATCTTAGTTCTAGATTCTTGTGGATGCACCTCTGGTTTTGATTCTTACTTTTTTCTTGTTTACCCATCTATTTCTCAGCACACTCTTTAATTTATTTATCTTCTTGCCAGAGTACTTCCTCCAAGAATTTTTCAAAGGGAATATTCTAGTCTGGAGGTGTAACTCGGTGATACAGTGCTTGTCTAGCATGTACAAGGCTTCGAGTTTGATCCCCAGCATAACAAAACAAACAAACAAAAAACATTTTATACTCAAATAGAATATTACAGGGTCTCACCTGCCAGTCTCTAGCCTGTATTTTGGTCTTATATTTAAATATAGGTAACCTGAATATAAAATTTTAGACTTAAAGTTTTTTTGTGCAATATTGAAAATATTATATTTCATCGTATAATTTTTTTTGTATTAAGGATCACTGCTAAGAAGCCTGATGTTGATGTGATTCTTGTTCATATGTATTTTATCTGCTTTTTCTTTTGGAAGTTTAAAAAACATTACATTTTGCTTTTGATCTTAAGTCACTTTACAATGTGTCTAACTTTAAAAAATAGTCCATCCTGTTAGCACATATGAGCCTTTTCAATCTGAGTCCTTTCAACTTGAATTATGAGAAGTTCTCATTCATTATTCCTTGAAATATCTCTTTCCCTCTACTCACTTTTCTCTAGAAGAGAATTTCTAGAAGAGGATTTCTATTAAACATATATTGATATTTCGACTTCTCTGCATCCTGTTTCTCACACTTCCTTCTATTCTTTTTTTTTTTTTTTTTTTTGCGGTACCGGGGATTGAACGCAGGGGTGTTCTACCTCCGCGCTACACCCCTGGCCCTATTTTTTTTATGCTTTATTTTTGAAACCGGGTCTCACGAAGTTGCGGAGGGCCTCAATAGGTAGAGAGAGAGAGAGAGAGAGACAGAGAGAGAGACAGACAGAGAGAGACAGAGAGGAGAGAGGAGAGAGAGAGATCGATCGATTGATCGATTGCGTGCATGCACATGCGTGCTGAGGTTGGCCGCTAACCCTGATCCTCCGGTCTCCGCCTCCCAAAGTACTGGGATTACAAGCGTGCGCCACCACGCCCAGCTCCTTCTATATTTTATAACTCTTCATCCCTTTGTAATACCATTTAGCATCAAGCCAATCTTCCACTTTACCTGTTTGTTCTTTAGCTGTATCCATTCTACTATTCAACACATTTACAGAATTCTTTATTTCAGTGATCATATTTTCCATTCTGGAATTTCCAACGGCCTCTTCTTTATAACTGCACGGTCAGTTATAAAGCACAGTCCCACCGCAGGTCCCCACTCTCCTCCCTTATCTCTTTGAGAATCATGATTATAAAATTATTTTAAATTCTTGCTCCGTCTAGTTCTTTAATTCCATTTTGTCTGTTGTACGTTCTTATCTGTTTTTAGAATAAGCATTGTACCCCTCAGATATTTCTTTATCTTCCTCTGTGAATGCACATTTCCCAGAGGGGTCAGCCATCTGGCTGTTACACAAAGTGGAGGGAGCAAATGAATCCCCGGCTCCAGCTTCTGCCCTTTAGGTGAGATTAGGGTAGGAATGTGATTAGATCAACTGAGTGTCCAGGACCATGGCAGTGGCCAACCATTTCCATGGACCACCATCATCCCCTTTCTCCTATGAAATGCCTCACTCCCAGGCTAGCTGCCCTAAGATTTAATCTTAGTTATTGTGTGTGCAAGTGTGTGTGTGCATGCTTTTGCATGTGCCTGGGCTGCTGTGCTGCTGGATGTAACGGCTGACTTGGCCCATCTTGTGCTGCTCTTTCTGCCTGAGTTGGTGACAAGGTGAGAGAGGTCTCCTTTCCAGGGCTAGGTATTTCGCTGGCCCGGCCACTTCCCTACCCATCCTCATGTCCCCGTTTTACAGTTGCCTGCATTTCTCCCTTGTGCTTTCTAGTGTCCTCAGGGTTGGGTTTAGGGAGGGAGATGTTGGTCGCTACTCGTTCACAACTGCTCAGGTGGCACTCTGGCTTTCTTCTCTAACCCCCCAATTGTGATTTCCAAGGTATTCTCTGCCTTAAGTGGGATCGCCTTTTGCAGGCATGGACAAAATCTGGGGGTGGACACTCAGTTTTTGAGTGCTCAAATGGAAGGAGACAGGCAGCTGCAACCAGAAGCAGGCTGCATAAAATTGGCCAGGTTAGGGTGATCCTGGGACCAGCACAGTCGCTGTAAGCATGAGTCATCCTTCCCTTCACAGGTGTGGTGACTCCGCCCTGAGTGAGGGGGACCCCAGGAACACTGGTAGGTGAGGCATGGGAGAAATGGGCCCTGGGGAGGGTGGAGGGCTGGGAAGATGTGTGCAGCCTCAGGCTGGACCATTCGACTTCCCCTACCCCTGCTCAATGCTTGGCATGGAGAGAATCATGGAGGAACCCTTAGAGATGACAAGGAGATGAGAGGACAGGAAGGAGACCAAGTCCCCAAGAGACAGGTGGCACACAGGACGATGTAGTTCTGTACTTTCATTTCATCCATCCATTCAAGCATCTGCTTACTCAATAAATATTTACTGAGCTTCCATGGGGCACTATATTGGACGTGAGAATCCTGCTATGAGGACGACACCTCAGGACCCTGCCTGGTGGAGCTGACGGTCCGAGGGGGAGGGCAGGATCCTATTCCTTAGAGAGGGGCTGGCAAGAATCCTGGTGGGAAGCTGAAGTCCTAGGAGGGGAAACATCCAGAACTGTGGATATGATAAGGCAAGGAACATGTCCACATGCACCAGTGCACCTTGAGGCAGGACAGGTGTTCAGACTTGAACATGGACCCACTGGCTGACCGATCCCAAGGCGGAAGCACCTTGGCCCAGACATGGAGTGCGGGGAAGCCACAGGTTGGCGGCACCTGGAGGCACAGGGCTCAACCCTATAGGGCCAAGACTGCTTCTAGACCTCCTCAGTACTTCCTGTCCCGGTCTGCCTCTCTCCAGGAACTGGACAAGACGGATCCCTCAGGTGAAAGCATCAGACCTTATGATCTGGAGGAGAGGGGGTCCCCAAGAGGCCTGACTCCCAGACTTACTCCCCAAAGCCCAGGGGTCTGCCCTGGCCTCCAGCATGCTGAGAGCCACTGTGACCCTGGGAAGTCCCTTCATCTCTTTCCTCCTGTTTTCACTAGACGACCTCTGTTGTCTTCACCCCCTCAGCCCTGAGGTCCCAGGTGGAGCAAGAACCCCAAGTTCATCCCCTCCTAATACTGCCCGCTCTGACTTGGGAACCCTGAACACAGCCCTCAATACACTTCCGTGTGACATGTGATTGAAAAGGGCACTCGGGGGCCTCAGCTTCCGCAGCACCCTTCCTGCTGTCGATTTGCAGCCCAGAGTGGTCGCCTGCCAAGCCAAGTCATCAGGAGGTAATAGCCTGGTATCTGCGCGAGTCCCCAGAGCTGGCAGCCAAGGCTGGAAAACTCCATCCTCACGTCGCCTGCACCATTCACAACCAGGAAAATAATTGTATAAAGCATGCTGGCTGGGATCAAACCCGGCCTGACACTGCGCGCTGTAGACTGCCGGCGCCGGGTCTGGGGTCTGATGTGGTTATTAGCGCCTTGCTCGGGGCAAGGCTGCCCAGTGCTCCGGGATTCCTTGCTGAGATTCCTTCGCTATGCAGATCCGAGGCTGGTCCCGAATCCCGGGACATCTCTATCGCCTCCCTTGCCCGGCGCCCCTGCGTTGCGTTTCCTCTCCTGCTCCCCCACGCCCGCTCCACTGCCTCCCTCCTTCCCCTGTCCGTCCATCCCTGCTGAAATTCTCGCAAAGTGCTGATTTTATTGAGTGCGACAAGTGGCAGTTCATTAAAAAGTGGGAGCAGATGGGGAACGGATTGTGGAAGAAGATTAATGATGCACACAGACCACTAAATAGGGCCAGGTTTGGGAGTAAACACAATCACTGCGGTTCCCTGTGAGTGGGTAATCCCGCTCTGTCAGACCCGGTCTCGTTAGCCAGCTAAAGTTGCAGGGCTGGGAGTTCCGGAGCTAGCCTGCCGGCCCGGTGGGGCCAGGACGGGGGCGCAAGGGGTGGAGCAGGGGCGGAGAAGCTCCAGAAAGCCGAGCAGCACCCTTCCTGCGGCTGGGTGGTCTGTCTGGGCATCCTATCGGGGAGAGGAGGGGGAACTGGTGCTGTTTTGTAACAGCCTTCTCGGGCTGGGTCTAGACATAGAGGAATTGGGGCGCCCTGAGGGCGGTTTCCTCACGAACCTGCAAGATTTGAGCTCTGGAAAGAGAATTGCTTCACTCCACCTAGTTTCAGGGTGAGCGGGTCTGACGCTTCCCTTTCCTGAAACCACCCTTTTGTCCTCCATCTCCCCCACCGTGGCATGGACTTCTGGATCAAGGGATGAGAGCCTGCAAGAAGGAAATCTGTCAGAGAGACAAAGGTGGGCTGCCCACTACGACGCTTACAGTCGCAATCCCCAAATGCTTTTACAGACCTCGCCTAGACACCTGCCCACGGTTTGGGACAGAACAATAAGGTGGTCATTCTTGGCCCAGAGGGGAAAGGTAGTTACAGAGAGAAAGGCCAGCGTTTCCTTTGAACCATCCCCTGGAATTCGTGTGTTCATTTAATAATGCTTGTTGCGTGCCTACTATGTGCTGAACCAGGGGTGGCAGTCAGCTGTTTACTCCCATTACACTTCCCGCTTCCCTGTGGCAGACATCACAAACTGATGGTCAAGAAGAGTCCTCAGAATCCTTCTCAACACAGCATTCCAGATAGCCACTAACAATGGCTGGTGAAATGAAATTCATTTATCTTAACCCTTATGTTAGACATTTTGGGAAACCCAAAGAATTATGTTATAAGACAATCTGAGGAGGTGAGCAGAAATGCTTCAAGATGAGACATGCTTCAAGATGGGAAAAGAAATAGCTGATCCAAATGAGAACTTCATTTGCACACAAGGAAAACACATTCACTACAAGGTTTCACCTGCAGATCCCACGTCCTGTGCTGGAAAATGGCTACCCACTTCTCCTTCTCTGTCTCCAGTTCTCCCCATGGGGACGACATGTGGGGTGCGGCTGTGATGAGAAGCCCTGGAAGGCTTGCTTGCAGTCCCAGGACCCAGGAATTTGCTCAGCCTGTTCTGTGGGTGTCTTGTCAGGCAGAGGAGTGCCCTGTACTGCAGTTCCCTCTAGAGAAGGCTTCCTGGAGGCAGCATGGGGAGTCTGAGTACAGCCTCCTATTCCGCACACTGCCATGCACTACCAGTGGCTCTGGCCCCATGGTTCCATTGGCATGGTCTTTTGCTGCCACGTAGCTCTCTCTCTCTGTGTGTGTGTGTGTGTGTGTGTGTGTGTGTGTGTGTGTGTTGCGGTGTGCCACCATGCCTGGCTTAGGCTTCATCTTTTCTCCCCCAAATCCTCTTTCCTTGGACTCCCTACTTTTCGTTACTGGACTCATTATCCTTGCGCTCACAGCCCAGCATAATCTCTGATTCTCTGTGCCAGAGACTAAGATACCCTCCAATAGACATCCCTTCCTTCTCCCTGCATGTGTGGTACTAGGGATTGAACCCAGTGGCATTCTATCTCTGAACTACATCTTCAGCCCTTTTTACTTTTTATTCTGGAACAGGGTCTCACTAGTTTGCTGAGAGTCTCGCTAAATTGCTGAGGCTGGTCTTTTTTTTTTTTGCACTGGGGATTGAACCCAGGGGCATTCTACCTCTGAGCTATACCCCCAGCCCTATTTTTTATTCTTTATTTTGAAACAGGGTCTCACTAAGTTGCAGAGGGCCTTACTAAGTAGCTGAGGCTGGCCGCGAACCCGGATCCTCCAGTCTCAGCCTCCCAAGTACTGGGATTACAAGTGTGGCTGGTCTTGAAACTGTGATCCTCCTGTCTCAGCCTCTTGAGTATTTGATTACAAGCATCTGCTATCACTCCCGGCTTACTTTGAAGCAGGGTCTTGCTAAGTTGCTGAGAGTCTCACTAAGTTGCTGAGGCTGGCCTCAAACCTGCAATCTTCCTGTCTCAGCCTCCTGAATACTAGGATTACAGGCACTTGTGGTGTCAGCCTGTGCCATCTTCTGCTCCTCCAATATGATGGGCAGAGCCGATGTAGTCTCTCACCTTGGATAAACAGTTTTGGTCCAAGGTGCCCTTCCCATCCCCTCATCTCTACTCGCCCTTTGTGGGAGAGCATTGTCACTAAGGCTTGACCCCAATCCCTGTGGGACTGGAGCCCCTGGATTCTAGTGGAGCAGGGGCCCTTTCTCTGGCACCAAAACCAGGAGGGCCTCACTAAGTAGCTGAAGCTGGCCGCGAACCCTGATCCTCCGGTCTCAGCCTCCCAAGTACTGGGATTACAAGCGTGCGCCACCACGCCTGGCTTAGGCTTCATCTTTACTCCCCCAAATCCTCTTTCCTTGGACTCCCTACTTCTCGTTACTGGACTCATTATCCTGCGGGCCCCTGCACTCACAGCCTAGCATAATCTCTGATTCTCTGTGCCAGAGACTAAGAGTTACCCTCCAATAGGCATCCCTCCCTTCTCCCTGCTAATAAATCCCGAGTGTATTCGGGACACAGTGGGTCTATTTTACACACTACATTTCCTGCCCTCTTTGCAACCAACATTGGCCAGGTGCATAAATCCTGGGTGATGAGATGGAAGAGACACTATGTGGGTTCCTAAATGGAGCTGGCTCAGAGGGAGAATTTTGCCTCCACTCGTTTTTCATCCTCCTGCTGCCTAAAAATGCAGGAATGATGGCAGGAACAGCTAGCAGCTATTTTGGTCCATGAAGTGGCCTGCTGAATAGGAACCATATACTAGCATAGTAGAGCAGAAGGGAAGGAGCCTGGGTCTCAGCTGCCCTGGAGCTGCCATTGCAGACCTACACTGACTTTCTTGAGGCTCCTTTTAGGTATATCTGGGGTCTCTGTTATATTCAATCATCCCTAATCCTAACTGACACTCTCCTCTTTCTGCCCCTTTCCTAGACTGTAGTAAAGACCAGTGCTTTCTTTCTCCAATATGCCTCTTATACTCTCCTGGCTGTTCCCACAGTTTTTAACCTTGTCATTATGCAAATTAAATACTTTTAATGGATCCCCATTATCTTCTAAATAAGCATCAAACACTTCCTCTGTCATCCAAAACCTCCCGTCACTGGCTCCCATCTTAACATTTTTCATCATACCTCTTGCATCTTATGGGTCTGCAAAACTCTGGAACCCCCGGGAGGCCCAGGTTCTTCTGTCCCTTCCTTTTCCCTAGGGGTTCCCTAGCCTGGGATGTCCCACATCCTCTGTCCTACCTGCGGAAATTCTACCCATCATTCAAAGGTCATCTCAAAGTTGCTTCTTCCATGAAGCCTTCCCAGTGCCTCTGTGTCAGGAGTGAGGCTCGCTCCTATGGACTCTGGTATTTGTTTGTGCTATCAGGATCTACATGGAATTATCACTATCTCTGAGTTTATCTCAGATTTTTATCAGCTTGGTGTCTGTGTGGGGCTGGATCAAGTCTTGTTTGTTCCCATGTTCCCCCGACAGCCTGGCCCAGGGTCCATGTGTCTGTGTCCTTGGTTGACTTACCCGGATGATCCTTCCTTCTTGTCTCTGACTTCATCCATGGGCAGGGTCCATACAGCCGTGCAGAGTTCCCTCCTGAATGGCAGGGCTGGCCCAACCCCCGCTTTGCTCTCTTTAGCTTCCTTCTTACTGTCATACGGCCACTTCTTTGGCACTGGCTTCCAGGAACAGGGGTGGGTGGGGGCAGGACGCGGGCGGGCAGATAGATGGACAGGTGCTGCCGCCTGGGGAAACAGAGATGTCAGGGTTGACGTGGGGGAGCCGGGCTGCTCATTAGGTCTGCTGAACTGCTGTCACGGGCTCGTTCCCCTGCAGTGACAGGTTCACCTCTCCCCACCTGGGCCCCAAGTGCTCCCCGCCTCCGCCCCCTCTCCTGACAGCACTGACCTATCTGGGCGCTGCTCTCACTCTCTAACCCAAAGGCCACTTAGCGGCAGGGCCGTCTCCACGGAATACAAGGCCATTTGTCTTTCAGGAGGGATGGCCCCTCCCTCATGGGACAGCCTGCAGCCTGCTGTCACTCGATGGCCACCGCTGCACACAGAGGAGCCAGGGGAGAGATTGCTAGCTTGGGCCAAACTTGGTCTTGGATTTTGGGGGTTTTGGACCCCCTGGTGCTTATAGCAATTATTTCTACCTAAGCTAAGTCTCAATTAAAACAATAAATCATTACCAGGATAAAGTGTAGTGGGACCACAGAAGGTTGAATCCAAATTTGAATATGATAGGCCTGTAAATTACCATTATGGCACAATGCTGCTCATGAGGGCCCAGGGACTGGTGAGTGTGCATGCAGCCAGCTGAGGAGTAAGAGGTTTGCATGGCCGTGTGTGGGAGGATATGTGTTCATTGGAACTTTTTCACTCAGAGAGTGTAGTAATACAGCAAGAACTTTGAAGTTAAACTGCCAGGTTCAAATCCCAGCTGGGCTAAGCGATGACTAAACTTGAGCATCCTAATGTTTCCGGACCTCAGTTTTCTTATCTGTGAAATGAGCCTTCACAGACCTCTCATGCAGATTATATAATATGGGTAAAGTTCTTGACAGAGTTTCTAGAACATAGTAAATGCTTCACAAGCTATGATAACCCGCTAGAATATAAGCTCTCAGAAGACAGGGATCTTATCCATATTGACCATCTCAGTACCCCTAGCACAACAAGCTAGGCCTACCATGTGGCAGAATCTCAGTTACTCTTGATGGAATGAATAAATGTGCATCTAGAGAGTCAGCTTCACAAGGACTGAACACTGTCTTTTTTTTTCTCTTATTTCCCATAATACCTGCTACAGCATGCTACTTGCAATAGATGCTTAATAATTAATACATTCAAATCCAAAGCGTCCTTGCAATTTTGAAGGTCTCTTGTATATAATAAAGGGTATTAAAAAATCTCAGCCAAATGATGCCCCAGGAGGATTTCTCAATCTTTCCAAGTTTCTTCTGAGTCTAGCTAAGTCATCTCCCTAGAACTTGGCAGCTTGACCCAACAACCGGTGTCATGGAAGGATCAGGCCTGGGTGTTGGGAGATTTGGGTCCTGTTCCTGGATCTTCAATGATTTCATTGTTTGGCTCTGGGCAAGTTACTCCCCAATTCTGGCCCTCAGCTTGCAGGTCTATAATGTGAAGGGTTGGATATCTAGGTTCCTTTCAGTCTAAGCCTTATAGGATTCTGATTTTAAGCTTCTAGGCTCTTTCAGAACTTAACTCTGGGCCCATGACCTCTGACCTCTGTTCCTCTGACCTCTGGAAAAGAGCCCAGAGCTCCCATTCACTGTGCATCCCTCGGGGACAAGTCAACTGTGTGCAGGAAAGCCTGGAGGGGTGCGTAGGGCAGGGGCTTGCTCCCTCTGAGCTAGATCTGTGGGAGACAGCCACAGGGACACTGCCAGTGCTGGAGGGGGCTGTAGCAAGAGTCTTATCTTCTGAACCCCTCTGACTGGGTCCTGGGCACCAGTGTAGGAAAAGAGCCAGCCCTGTTGGCCTCCTCACCCCTGAGGAGGAGTTAGTGCAGGAGTCTGGAGGGTGGAGTGTAGGGGGATGGGATGAAGCCACCAAGGGCCACCCTAGTGATCTCATCTGTCTCTGCAGTCTGCTTCCAAAGGACTATTTTCTGTGCAGAGGTCTCATTGGCAAAGACCCAGTTGGAGCTCATTGAGAAATCCTCTTCGAATCAATGTGGCCAACTGTACCACAGATGTGCTGGGCACCATCCTTTAGCCAGTGCTGTCCTTACCAGGTACTAGAGTCTAGAAAACCAAGGATATGCTCCCTGTGGGAGTCCGGGGCATTGCTGCTGTGAAATTTATGGGCAAGATGTCTTATTTTCTTAAGTTTCATGGTGTTGCCTGTCCAAACTCCATTATGCCCACCAAAAGGATGGGTCTATTGCTGAGATCTCTGCTCTCCCAGGTCCTGGGGATTTCTGTGTCTTGTATGATGGGGCACCTGGGTGGATGGGGCAGAGAGTGATGCCCAGGACCAAACCTAGGGTCTGCGTGTGGCTCAGGGTAAGTCACCTGCTCGCTAAGCCTCAGGTTTATTATTGGTGAAATAGGGACAGTGAGAATTTCTAGTGTCCTGTTAAGAGCAAATAAGATCATGAAGATGAAAAAATATTGCAAGCTGTAAAGTGCTGTGCATAAGAGGTGGCCGGAGGCGCTGACAAGGGCGAGTGATCCAGCCTCAGGGTAGGCAGACCCTTTGGCAGGATCAGCTCCTTCCCACAGAGCTTCCTGTCTTCTCCAAGGAGCTCTTCCCCTCCCCCAGAGCTCTCTGTGACAGTTCAATCCACCTAATTGAAAGACTGCAGAATCAGGCAAGGGATTTATCAGAGGGAGGAGAGGAGAGCCTGGTGCCATTTGGCTCCTTGCACACTTGTCCTTTCAAATCTTTGTAGATAATTCCATTTCTGTATTAGGAGCAAGATCAGGATTTTGCAAGAGAGGGAGGGACAAGAGGAGAAGAGGACTGGGTGAGGAATGAATGGAGGCCAGGGACTGGTGGAGGCTGACAGGGCTCAAGGCTGGACTGGTCTGGGGTCTTCTTGGGCGGGAGAATCAGTGGCAGCAGCACGGGGCAGCAGTGGAGGCAGAAGAAGGAAGGCTGAGAAGAGAGCTTGCTGAGAAGGTGAGAGGAAGTGACACTGGGCAATTATAGTGCCTCTGCCTGCCAGAGACAAGGAGAGTCCCACTGCCCTGGAGCCAGCTTTCTGACATGCCCCTTCCTGCACAGAAGTCAGTATAACCCCAGGACCTGCTGTAGTCTGAATGTATGTGTCCCCACCAAATTCACATGTTGAAATTTAATCTTAAGGTCATAGTATTAGGATGCGGGTCTTTGGGGACGTGATTGAGTCATGGGGCCTCCACCCTCATGAATGGATTAGTGTCCTTGTGAAAGACACCTGAGGGAGCTTGTTGGCCCCTTTCACTTGTCACTTGCACCATGTGGGAACATAGCAAGAAGTTGCCATTTATGAGGAACAGTCCCTCACCAGACATCAAATCTGCTGGCACCTTGATCTTAGACTTCCTAGCCTACTGAACTGTGAGCCAAAGACTTCTGTTGTGGCTACCCAGCCTAAGGTATTTTGTTATAGCAGCAAAAATGGACTGAGACAGTATCCTTCTCAAAAGTATCTACCCAATTGGGGTTGGGGAGAGAGGAAGATGGCAGAGGACTGACCAGAGATTTCTCTAAGAGAATCTAGTTGAGCTGGACAGAGTGAAGGCAGAGTGTCCAAGGGAGTGAGGTGGGGGCTACAGGCACTGGGAGAGGAACAGGATAGATGGAAAATGGCAGGGGTAAAGTGGTGGGACCACACCTACAACATGGTGGGTGCTATTTATGAACTAAAGAATTCCATCCCCAAGAATCCCCAACAGGAGATTATTATTGATCATATTTTATGATTGAAGAAACTAGTTGAACCTCAGGGGTGCGAGATGAGTGGGATTAGCACAAATGGGCTGGGGCAGGCAGGGGCAGGGAAGTGAAATGGGCAGAGAGGCAGTGGGGCTGGATGGAAAATTCTATACAAAGATTCTCTGTAGAACTAGACTCATCTGTCCATGCACCCCATATGCAACCGGAAAGATGGGCCATGCAGAGAGGTAAGGCACAGCACCTGCCCTTGAAGATGTTGTAGCCAGGGAAGGAAGGGAGGCAGGTGAGCACTCAGGTAAATATAATGCAATGTGGTGAGGTAGTGCTGGAAGAGGATGTGTGTGTATTTCACTGTGGGAATCCTAGGGGAAGCTATTGATTAATTTCCTGATATGGGAGTAGGTGCTCTTCTTGAGAACTGAGAGATTGTTTTTTAGGGTGTTGATATTGGTTATTAATTTTCTAGGAGAAAGGAATGTCTGCCCTGCATTTTAACGTGTTAGCACACAAGATTCTCACAATAGCTCATCCTTATACATACCTCCTCTTAACAGAGGGATACACTGAGGCTCATCCAAGGTGGTGTAGATTGTGCCCTTCCCACCTCAGTCTACTGACCAGAGGACTCTATGTTAATGAACCCTCTTGGCTGGGTGGGGGGGGGGGAGTGGTGCCCATAAAAGTACTATGGCAAATAAGAAATGTCAGCACCTTGGACAGGGCCAAGGGCCCATGGAGGTCTAAGTAAGACAATGTGATGGAATTCAGGGCTATGGCCAATAAAGTACTTTTCCAAATCCCAAGGCCCAATGGAATGCACACTGTTATTTGTAAGATGAGGCAATTTGGGGTACAAATGAACCTGAACCTGAATAGTCACGGGCAGGTCCGTGACTGTTGTGTTTGGAGACAGGTCAGCTTGAGCAGAAGGGATTAATAAATGTGCTCCCAGGGGACTCCAGGCCATTTCCCCCCATCCTCCCAGAGAGATATTACCTTTGAGAGGCTCAGATAAGCTAAAGATCATCTAAAATGCAAATGTGTTGGCTGAGAGGACATGCACCACAGGTAAGGTATGTTTTGATGGAGGGGCGATGATCAGAAAGGTCTGGAGCAAGGGCCAATGCCCAGGAGGAATGGGCTGGAGGTGTGCCAAAGTAAGGGCCCCATGGCATCTGAGGAGCAGCAAGAGAGGGCCAGGAGTGGGTGGGGTGGGTGTGGGACTCGCTGAAGATAAACACTATAATTTCGCTTCTGGCAGAACCTGTACTGGAGGTTGGAGTAGGATGGAAGTACTGTCAGTGAATTCCTCATTCCTGAGAAATCTGTAGCTGAAAGGGGTCACACAAGGAGACACACCCAAGGAGGCACTGGGACAGTGAAGAATGAGTGCCCATGTATGTACATACGACAACATGCATAGAAATATGCCACTTTTATCCACACACCTGCCATTGGCTAATCATCACAGGGTGGCATCAAAGGCCAAGAATGGTGAGGATGATGATGATGATGAGAAGAAGGAGGAGGAGAAGGAGGACGAGGAGGCAATTATAGCTTGCTAAGTCTTATGTATTATCTTTTTTGATCCCTCCTAGAAATCCTGTGAAATAGAAAATATTCTTTTCATTTCTCAGGTGAGAAGACAGAGGCATAGGGAGGGTTAAACAACTTGCCCCAGGTTATACTGCTAGTAGGACCGGAGCTATGACTTCACAAGCCCAGGTCTTCCAATTCCAGGTCAAAAGCCACTCTGCACTTCAGATGAAGCTGGTAATTGCAGCAGCCCCCCACCCCAACCCCAGCCAGAACTTCCCTAGGGCAGAGGGTCAGATCAATGCATTTGAAATGTTTCTGAGTGTGCATAGTGGCGCCTTCTCTCATAGCTGTGTGATCTTGGGCAAATTAATCAGCTTTTCTGAGCCTACCTGTTCTCAGCTGCAAAATGAAGGCAGCAAAATCTACCCCCTATGTCATGTGGAATAAGAGAGGAAACATATAAATGACCTCACACAAGTGCATAGAATTACAGAGAATTCTGGATATCCAGAACCTGACCTGCTGTGGTGGAAAGAGGTCTACCAGGCAGGTGGTGCTGAGGGGCAGTGGAGTGCCCTTCCTTGAATGAATGCCAGCAGACGGGTGGCAATGGGTCCTCAGAAGGGCTTTGCTGACCTAGGAATCTGACTTCTTTCAGACCCTAGGGACCTTCTCATCCATGGAGATGCAAAGCAGAACATCATAGAGATATCACATCCGGCTGAGGCCAGCTCCCCCAGGCAGCAACAGGGCTTGCAGGTGCTGATTGATGGGGTTTTATGCCTGGAACCTCAGAGTAGAGGAAGAGATCCCCCAGGACCTGCTTGGGGCTCTGCCTACAGTTCCCTGCTGTCAGCAGGCAGGACACAGGGTGGCTGAGTGCGCACGGGTGCGCGCAAGGTGATTACCCCTTTAATGTTTAATGTGCTGAAAAACCATTAGACCCCAAAATGGACAAGTTCTCAGTTGGTAACTTTAATTATTGTTAAGACTCGGTCATGCCTGCTTATTAGCAATTATGCACGGCGTCTCCCAGGGTGCGATGGGCCTTTCCCTTTTCCTTCCTTCTCCTGGGGAGAGCAGAGTCAAGAACTGCTGCATTCATTTCCTCCTGCAGTGGCTCTAGTGGCTCCCTCCTGAGCCTTGCTCAGGACACAGAGGGCTGTCTGCTCCTTTTCAAAGGGAGGAGAGGGAGGGACCATCTGGTGTGAATTGGGAGGGTCCGTGGAGGGTAATTGTACAGCATAATGACTTCGCAAAACATTTGTCTCTCTCCTTCTATCCTATCACTGCCCCCATTTTACAGATAAGGAGACTGAGCTGTACAAAGGTTAAGTAATAACAAACCTCTCAGAGTGCCTGCCCAGCCTGCACTCCCTTCTTGAAGAAATGCCCACTGAGGCATTGGGTCTGACTCCCATAGGACCTCAACCCTGCCCCTTCCCTTGCTCCATTTCCATAGCTACCTGAACCAGGATGGGTCCCATGCTGAGCTGGAAATAGGAAATTCAGACATAGTCAATTGGATGGTGGACCTGGGAGATGATGTAGAACAAGTAACATACTAGAGATAGATGCACAGAAGTAGAGAGAAAGAGAGAGGAAAGAAAGAGAGAAAGGGGGTGTGGGGGCGTGGGGGTGGGAGAATATAGGAAGCCCCAGAAAGACACAGAGATCTTGCTGCCTCCTCCTGGGTTCCAAGAGATAGTCCCTTATCCTTCCAGTTAAATCCCCCGTCTTGCTTGAGATAGTTTCCCATACCTAGCCCCTTAGTAGAGCTCAGACTTAATCATGTAGAGGCTAGCCCTGGTGGTCTGCAGGGGATTAGTGGGCTCTAGTGTCCCTTTAGACTTCAGGGGACAGGTGGGTGCATCTATAGGATTCCACCCTGGAAAAATGGGGACACCCCTCCCCACAGATGACCAGCAGTATCCTCACCCCCTGGGGAATCTTCCCCAGGGACCACTTCACTGTCCCACCATCCCTCACCCAATCCAGGAAACCCTACACTGGGCTGTGCTAGGCGAATGGCAGAGGCAAGCCACGTGCTGCAGCCCTGACTCTGGCCCTGACTTTTAAGAAGGGAGGGAAAAAAAAAAAAAAGAAAAAAAGTGAACATGAGTAATGGGCCTGGAATGAGGCATACGAGATAACACTGAATAATAACACGTCAAAAACTACAAGATGTATTTTTTTATTTCCCAGTGGAGTTTCCATTGCGCTAATCCATCACTGTAGAGCAGGCAAGATTATGCTTCCCCCAAAAAACTCTGGGAGATAAATGTGAGTAAATTAGGGTTTATTATATTATTTGGGGTGATATAATTTCCAAGCGGGCCCTTATTAAATTACTTCCTCTGGTGCTGACACCTCCCGCCTCACGTCTCTGCACCTTCGCTCCACTCTCCCTGTCTGAAGCTGCTTTGTATTTTAATGTTGCCCATGGTTTTGGGTGGGGGTGGGGTGTTGTGGAGAGAGCTAGAAGGAAGTGCTGAGTCACAGCCAGCCTTTCTATGATCAGAGCCACAAACCCACACAACACCAGTGCTGGAAAACATCGTGAGAGGCCCTGTCTACACCCTCATAGATGGGGAAACTGAGGCCTAAGGAAGAAATAGGACTTGCCTTGGGTCACAGAAATGGGACAGGGCAGAGTTGAGACTGGTACCCTGGGTGCTGACTTCTAGGCCAGCCTTTGCTCTCTGTGGGGGGGGTCTTAGCTTAAGGAAGGTTCCATGGGCCCCTGTCATGGGGTCTTCTTAGTCATCTAATATGAAATCTTCCAGTGACCCAGAGGGAGATAGGAGAGGAGACCTGTGGTCTATCCTTGGCTAAAGGGCATGTGAGCTTAGGCAAGTGGCTTCACCTTTCTGTGCTTTTATAGGTGAAGTCTATCACCTTTATAGCAAAGGGGTTGTGGAACAGATTAGAGGCAAAAAGTTCTATGGAACAGAGTAGAGGTTTTCAGACTTTTTTTTTTTTAGCAGTAAAACCTCTTTTTCAAATGAGATCTTATTGAATTAACTCTAACATATAAAATATTTAAAGGAGGAGTGACTGATTAGAGAAGTGAATTGGGGGCTGCGGCAGGGGAGACAGTGGGCTGGTCTCACCCCTGGCGTCAGGCTCCATGCTTCTTTCTCCACCCAGTTTGAAACTACGCAGCCCAGTTTCAGCATCCAATCCTGACTTCACCTGGCTGTGCCCTCCTTGCACCATCAGAGTCCTGCCCAGACTCCAAAGAGGAGTTCCAACGTCTCCCCCAGCCCTGACAGTCTCTGGGCAAGCTCCACATGCCCAGCTATGCAGCCTGGCTCTCTGGGCCTCGAGACATGCAGGTCAGTGGGGTCAACAGACTGGATTAATATATGGTTTGCTGTTTGGAAGCTCTGTGCCTTGGACAAGTTATTACTAGTTTTAATCTCTCTGAGTCTATTTCATCATCATTAAAATAGATTAACAAGTAATTTTGACCTCATAAATTAGTGGGGTTTAAATGAGAAAAATACAGATGAAACATGGAGCATGGCGCCTAACATGTTGTGAGTTATACGTATTTTCCTTATGAATTTTACCACATGGGTATTTTTTGGTGAGCCTTATATAAGTTAAGGACTTTATTACAATACACAATGGCTGCTTAACAAATGGATAAATGGTAACTTATTTTTCAAGATGACCAGTACTCTGGAGATGGATGGTGACGATGGTTGCAGGACAATGTGCACGTACTATGGAATTGCACACTGAAAGATGATTATGGTGGTAAGTCTTAGGAGAATTTTACCACAATTAAGTATTTAAAAAAGGAAAGAATGAAAACAACAACATCAACAAAAGCCCACTACACCTATCTATGATAGCTTGGCTCTATAGGTTAGTCTTGCATGACTGAGAGTATCAATAAGGCCGAACTCAAGATGTTGGGTGGAGTTCCCTTCTGGAGACTCAGGAAAAAAAATCCACTTCTAAGCTCATTCATAGTGTTGTCAGTTGTGGGACTGAGGTCCCCACTGCCTTGCTGGCTGGTGTAGCAGAGGGCACTCTCAGGTCCTGTCCATGTGCCCCCCCCAGCACTCAACCAAGATGTGTGGAATTCTCCTCTTGTGTCCAATCTCTGGCTTCTCTTTTCACACCGGTGGGAGAAGCTCTGCTTGTATGTATGTATTTATTTGTTTTTTGGTGCTGGGGATGGAATCCAGGGCCTTGTGCATTGCCAGGCAAGCACTCTACCACTGAACCACACCCCCAGCTCTGTAGCTCTGCTTTTTAAGGGCTCAGTGATTAGATCAGGCCCACCTGGATATCTCTGTCTCTTCAGGTCAACTAATTTGGGACTTTAAATACATCTGCAAAATTCCTTATAGCAGTGCCTAGATTCATGTTTGATTGAATCTAGGGGCAGAAAGTCTTGGGCGACACTTTGGAAATATGCCTACTGTGGGAAGTGTCCTTAGAATGGGGGTTGAAGGATCAACAGGACTTAGAAGGATGAGGAAGGGCCTTGCAGGTTGACAGCCCAGAGTAAGCAAAGGCACAGATGTGGAAGGCATAAGCAGCTTGAGGTGGTGAGCTCTGTAGGGCTGGGCCAGGTGTCTATGGGGTAGGGTGCCATATGAGTGGTAAGGCAGGGCTGAGTGGGCATGGGAGGTGCTGGTGCTCCCTACTGGGGGGCTCTGAAGGTGTTTAAGGACAGGAAGAACCAGCTGGGATAGCTGAGGAAGAGAGGGACTGAGGGTACTCTGGGGGACCCTTTGGACCAGTGTGTTTAGGGAAAAACTGAAATGTTCTTATTCTTTGCCTTCTTTAAGATGAATGTGATTCCTTTCTTCCTTGATTCCATTATTCTTCATCTATTCAGTAGATATTATGGTGCACCTGTGATGAGTGAGGCCTGTGCTGGATTCCCAAGACAGAGTGGTGAACGGGACGGACTTCATCTGTTTTCTCTGAGGTCAGGAGAGGAGAGATGAACACAGAGGAAATTCCTGGACAGAGGGAAAAGCAATGACAGGGGAGGGAGGCACCAGGGGCTGTGGGATCCCTAAGGAGGTTCCCTAACCCCAGGTCCTGGTTTAAAGTGGACAGGGGGCAGGACACCAAGTGCTGTGTTCATGTATGTTACTGTCAACTTGATCTTCGTTGTGATGTGAGACTATAATGCATCAATAAAAGCACATTTAAAAAAAAAAGCCGGGTGTGGTGGCGCACGCTTGTAAGCCCAGTACTTGGGAGGCTGAGACAGGAGGATCCGGGTTTGTGGCCAGCCTCAGCTACTTAGTGAGGCCTTACGCAACTTAATGAGACTCTGTTTCAAAATAAAGAATAAAAAATAGGGCTGGGGGTGGAGCTCGGAGGTAGAGCGCCCCTGGGCTCAATCCCCGGTACTGCAAAAAAAAAAAAAAAAAAAAAAAGTGGACAGAGCAGCTGGGCGTGGTGGCACACGCCTGTAATCCCAGTACTTGGGAGGCTGAGAAAGGAGGATCACAGCCTCAGAAAGGTAGTGAGGCTCTCAGCAACGTAGTGAGACTTTTCTTCAAAACAAAACTAACTAAATAAATAAATAAATAAATGGCCGGGGGGATTGCTCGAAGGTAGAATGCCCCTGGTTCAAGCCCCTGTAACACACACACACACACACACACACACACACACACACACAGCAGGAGTCCCTTGTCCCTGTCCAGGGGACCAGAGGTAGAGGACTGACAGTGGCCCTGGGGATGGCCATCTGGGGGGATTCCTTGGGCCTCTCTCCCCTTCGCTCAGGAGGAAGCCTAGGCTGGTGCTGGAGGAGCCCGAGATCAGCCCCAAGAGCACAGATCTGGGGGAAGGGGGGCAAAAGGAAGTACAAAACCGTTTGATCGGAGTCTGGCCCCTGGAAAAGACCTAAGTGTCTTTTTCTTGGCAGCTACAGCAAAAGGTACAATCATTAGAAGGTGGCATTTTGCATTAAAATTGTCCCCATCAGCCAGTGACATTTTCTTGTTCCTTCTGGTCAGGAGACCTTTTAGTGCCACAGATTCAAATGACTCAGGAGTCAGATTGTCTTTCCCTCTGGGAGAGAAAAGCAGTCCAGTCACCCTGGGGTGGATATGCACATTAGCCAGGGTTAAAAAAGCAGATGGACTTGTGAGCGTGGCAAGGACAAGAACGGGGGCTGTGCATGAGGACACGGAAGAAAAGTGTGTGCCAGCGTGTTTTGTGCAAGCGAACCTCTATGTGTCTGTGAGGATGATGGATCTGGGTAATGGGCCCAGCAGGCGTGTGCTTTGCAGGTGCATTCATTACTGTGGAGAGAGAGATGCACAGGGAGATTCATGTGTGCATATGTGCACCAAGTAGAGGAGTGGGCAGTGTGCACGAGAGCATGCACACACGAGTGTGCAGACAGGTACCCATTTATGCCAGTTTACATGTGTGCTGTGCAGCCCATTACTAGGTAGGACATCTGGAGGGAGGGGAGTTAACCCTTTCACCCACCCATCCACAGCCTTCCCCATCTCAGTGAAGGGCACTGCGCATGCCTGGTTCTCAAGCCCCAAACCCCAGAGTCTTCCTTCCTCCTGTCTTTGAGTTCAATCTCTTCTCTTCAGATAGGCCTTTTTTGATAACTTCAGTCAAAACAGCCCCCCTGTCTCCTCCACATGTGTTCTCCATTACAGCACAACCTCCTTTCCTTTATAGCATTATCTCTATGGGGAATTATCTTGCCATGTGTTTGTTCCTTTGAATAGAGTCCTTCTACCCCCTGCAGAAAGCAGCGCCCCGAGAGCTGGGCCATCTTTCTCATTCACTTCTGTATACTGTTGGCACTCAGTAGGTGCTTTGTAGGGTGACTAATAAAAGACTTATGTCCTTGTGCAGCCCCAGGGCTGACTTAGGTCTTGGGGGACTACAGGTATTGCTTCAGCACTGTGGGCACTGTGGGACAAAACAAATTGGCTTATGAGGGCTAGAGTTCCTTGTCACAGAAAGCATTCAGGGACTGAATGAGTACCATCAGCTGCTTGCACCCACAGGTTACCTCCCCGTGCCATATTGTGGGACATCATGAGGATCGTCAAAGCCTGGGCCCACTGGACCTCCCCAGCCTTACTCTTTTCTGATTACGGCCTGTTCTTTCATACCTCCCTGTCTGCATGTGCCCTTTTGTGGTCTGGAAGGCCCTTTCTCTCTTCCTTTTATTTTATTTTAGTGTGTGTGTGTGTGTGTGTGTGTGTGTGTGTGTAGTATATACATACATATTTGTTGTTGTTGTTATTATTATTATTATTTTGTGGTGCAGGGGATAGAACCCAGGGCCTTACACATGATAGGCAAGCCCCATACCACTGAGCCACACCCCCAGCTCTTCCTCTCTCTCTTGACTGAACATTCATTCTCATCCTTCCAGCCTGTGCTTGAATATTTATGCTCTATGAAGTCATCTTTGACCCTCCAGACAGAACCAATGCCTCCTTTGTCCCTGTTCATGGGGGGCCATTTCATGTGTTCAGTTGTGTTCTGGCCACTGTGGTGATGTTGGCTTGTGTGTTCCCCATATTGGACCTAAACCTCTGACACACAAGGCTTGCAGCTTGGCTTCCCCAGGCCTGGTTTGGGGTGCCGTGCTCCCCAAGAGCTGCTTGGCAGTTGAGCACAGCTGACATGCAATGGGTGGTCTGGCAGGAAGGTGAAAGATACAGCTTCAATAATTAACTCTTCTGCTCTAATTGACTCTTCTGCTCCCTGGCTACTCCCCCAGCCCCCTCCAGCCCCTCTGAGCTTGCAGCCACCATAGGGTGGTCCTTTCTAGTAACTCCTGGGCTCAGCTCAAGAGCCTCTGGCTTCCCCAGGAAAAGATGCCAAGTGCTGACTGTCCAGCCTCAGGTGAGCCCAAGGGCCAGCCCAGGATGTTGGCCAAGGGCCATAACTGGTGGGGCACCTTTCCCAAGCCTGAGTCACAGAGCAAAGATGGATTGTTTTGGGTAGACTGTCCCCAGTAAGAAGTTACACTTTCTGAGAGGCCAGGGCTGGCTAAGGATGAGAAAGATGAGCCTCAAAGACCCCCCCCCAGTCCATATTCCACCAGAGATACAGAGAACAGATGCAGGAGCAAGGGAGGGGTCTGGTCGGGGTGGGAGATGGTGCTGGTCCACACTGAGTGTTTGGACATCTTAGGCCACCTGAGGTGGGATCCTGGCCTTGGGGCATGCTGGGCTCCTAGGGTACATTTCTGTAGCAGAGGGTGCAGGGGAGGGGGTTGTTGGGGGACAGCCCTTTACCCTGAAGTCACAAGTTGGGGTTCCAGGCTGCCTCTGCCACTGCCTCAGTACACAACCTAGGGTGAGAGTCTCAAATTAACTGAAGCCTCAGTTTTCTTATCTTCAAAAGAGGATCTCAGATATTAAGCACTATCTCATTTAATCATCCTGGCATCTCTGAGATAAACACTGTTGTATCTCTCACTTTTCAGATGTGGAAACTGAGGCTTAAAGTAACCAATTTACACCCCGCTACACAGTCAGCCAGTGCTGGGATTTGAACCTGAGCTCTATTTAGCTATGAAGCTCATGTTCTCAGCTTCTGCCCCATGTGACCTAGCAATTCCTGCCAGGATTGGTTCTAAGGATCACCGTGTAGACCTGAAGCAATCCTGGCTGACCATGTGGTTGAGCGGCTCCGCACAGATCACGTGCAACAACAGGGCAGTGTGGCCTGGGGCTCTCCTCCTCCTCCTCCTGGCTCTTTCAGGGACACCCCTGGGAGTGGGTGCAGGCTGGTGCCCTCTCTGCCTGCTTCTTCTGCAGCTAAACTTTACACTGGGCTCTGTCATTAGCCCAACAACAAGCTCCCTGTTTGACTAGCCCTGTCTAAATTTGCTCGGTGTGAGCAGGAGCCCATGGTAAGTAAACGGTTTTGTATTGATATTTGAGCACTAATGAAGAGGCAGCGAGCAAGGCCCATTAATAACTGAGGAGATGATTGTGTTTGCAGAAGGCCTGTATACAGCGTGTCCGCCTGCCCAGGCAGGCCCCGCCTCTGTATTGATTTCCCAATAACCTGAAGTGCTGCTCTCGTTGTTCCCACCCCAGGGTGGGCCTCCTTTCCGCGGGTGCTGGGACCCTGTGGAGGCACTCAGCCTGAGCTCTCAGGTAAGGGCAAGGGTTTCATTAGTTCATTAATTAATTCATTCATTCACTCCACATGCATGGATAGAGCTGATGATACCTACCTCAAAGCATTCTGGGGAAAAATCAACTGGGGAAAGAAAATGAAAAGTATGACATAGAAAAGCAGTACAGCACTTAGGGACTGTCACCACACAGGAAACACAACCTAAGCCTCTGCATCTAACTTTTTTACCTAGCTAGAACACACATATCTCACACCCACTTGCCCCTTCCACGTCAGCACCAGTCTCCTCTTGCAATAGCCCTGGGGTATCAGCAGATAAGTGAGAAGAAGCTGGGCTGCAGGAACACAGGGCCAGATTATGATGCTAAGGACCAAGGAGAGGGACTGAGGTGGACCCCTGAGCCAGTTCTAAAGAAGCCAGGCTCACGCTGTGGCCCTTCTCCCAGGACACACAGGCCCCCGGCAAGGCTGCTGCCTCAAATACCCTCTACCAGAGCACCCTTAGCTCTTGGGATCAAGGGGGAAATCCAGAACCCTTTTGGGGGCCTGAATGAGTTCTGAGGAGTGGGGTTCTAGCCCACTCAGCCTGCTCACTCAACATTTTGTTCTAGCCCTGAAACTACCCCTTTTCTCTCATCCATTTCAAAGTTCCAGGAAGCCCAGCATGGGCTGCAGAGAGGCAGCTCTTCTTCTGGGCTGAAGTCCCCAGGTCAATGGGTGTCTCATTGACTTGTTCTAGTGGGGAAGGAGGGATGCTGGCAGTGTGACCTCCAATGGACATCTAATTTCCTAAGCTATTCACTTTTGCTTTTCTGAAGGGGAGAGGAGGTGAGGGCAGAAACACAGGAACTCAATCTTGGCTTCTGCTCAGCATCATCATCTGAGGCTGGGCCCCCAGGGATCTTGGTGGCTGATGTGGAACTGAACATTGGGAATCAAGCCAGCTCTGGAGTCATGGGTGCTAACCCCCAGTTAGTTAGAACCACCAGTTCTTCCAGAAACTGAAGAAGGGTGCTAGAAGAAGAAGAAAAGATCTGAGTCATGGTAGAATTTGCATAGAAGTGGCACAGGGTGGCCAGGCTGCATGCGGGGAGAGGCTGCAGTTATGACTCACGAAGAGCTGACATGGCCCTCTCGAGGGAGCTGTTTGCAGACCCAGAGTCATACAGATGGAGGTGTCTGGGTGGCACTGGCTCCCTGCCCGGGAATGAGCATGTGGCAGCGTGGGAGGAATCGCTTTCTCCCTCATTCAGCATCTTATCTTGTCCTGCTATACAGGAACTCCAGCTCTTTGGAAATGTTGGTATACATTGCTTCTGCTCTTCTCTCCAAGTGGGCTGATGAGCTTGGAAGAGAGGCCTGGGCCAGAGTGATCTGGACACCTGTATTGGTCAGGGTTCACTAGATTAACAGTATTCACAGAATGAGTATATGAAAAAGGGATTTATTAGATCAGCTCACAATGTAGTCCTGAGTTTCGACTGCATGTGAAGAATCAGAGGAATCAGTAGCTGGTCGGGAGGTCTAAGAGCTGGAGCCTTAGGATTGAAGCAACCACCAATTCAGTCCAGTCCAAGATGTGAAGATAAGGAAGCTCTTCGGAGAAACGATGGTGAAGTTTCA
>PVJS01000720.1:0-117674 GCA_004027185.1 Glis glis | reverse complement strand
AAACCAGGTCTCACGAAGTTGCGGAGGGCCTCACTAAATAGAGAGACAGAGAGAGAGAGAGAGAGAGAGCGAGAGAGAGAGACAGGGAGAGAGAGAGCTGAGGCTGGCCGCGAACCTGGATCCTCTGGTCTCCGCCTCCCAAAGTACTGGGATTACAAGCGTGCGCCACCACGCCCGGCACTGTGTGTTCAATTTTTTAAACACATCTATGCCAAGATAAATATGTATGCATGTGGTAAGCAGAAGGGTGGCCCTCAAAGATGCCCACATCCTGATCCTGGGAACCTGAGAAAATGTTACCATACATGGCGAAATGAACAAAGTTAGTTAAAGATTTTCTGATGGGGAGATGGAGAGTTTTCCTGAGTTATGTGGGTGGGCTAAATAAATTAACAAGGGTTTTTAAAGGGAAGAATCTTTCCCAGCTACAGCCGGAGGGAGCTTTGATAACAGATGAATGGTCAGTGACATGCAATGTTGCTGTCTTTGAAGGATTAAAAAAGCCATGGGCTGAAGAACGTGGCCAACTCTAGAAACTGGAAAAAGAAGCAGATTCTTCCTTAGGGTTTCCAGAGAAGAATGCAGTCCTACTGACACCAAGACTTTAGCCCAGTGAGACAAGAGGTAAATGTCAGAACAGGCTTAGAAAACTAATAATAAAATATAAGTACAGAAGCCAGGCATGGGGGTGCATGCTCATAATCCCAGTGAGACTGAGACAGGAGGACCACAGGTTTGAGGCCAGCCTCAGCAACTTAGCAACGCCCTCAGCAATCATGAGACCATACATTAAAAAAATATATATGTATGGACTCTTGGCACAGACTTCAATTTTATGATAGCTAATAATTAAATTATGATAACAATTAAAATATACCCACTCTTCTACCTGTCTTTTTCTCACACTTGTATTATCTGGCAATTAATTTTCATAACTAATTTGACCATAACTTATTAAAGGCATTTAGGAGTATTAATAGAAAAATGTAGTTTCAACAAAAAGACCTAAGGAAAGAAAGAAAACTACTGAAAAAATTCTGAAATGTATTTATGAAGAGTATTTAGGGGCCAAAATATAAATTATTATATAAACTGGTAATACGAACTTTTTAGGACTGAAACTAATGAAAAGAATTCTATTTTGTTTTTGTTGATTTCACAAGTGAAGATATATCTATAAACCATCACACATAAACATAGGTATACTTTGGTATCATATATAATATGCTTAAAATCAGAAATGAACGGAACATACCTATGAGCATCTTTAGTTTGGAAAAGAGCATTGCAATGTATTATGGACAATGAGGATTAATGAGCTATATAGATGAATGTATTATGAATAATATTACTCTAGATTATGGACTATTATTACTTTGGATCAGATAATTATTACTGGATTATGTCTTTCCACCAATAAAATGTTTATAGTATGTGAGCATTGTAATGTTAACATTACATTTTTATGCAAGAGAAATATTATAGTTAAACCTACAGATTCTGAGGTTCAAACATTTTGACTACAAACTCACTTTACTGTGTTACTGAATATTGACAATTTTCTTTACTGATATGTGTAAAAAGAAGGCAAAGCTGGTAATCAATGCAATTTACCCTAGGGACATGAGATAAACATTACTGGTGTCACAGAACCCGTTGTCCAATTTTCTTCATTAGAAATATAATTAAACTTACTAGCAATCTCTTAAACTGTGCTCTCAGTCAGTACGCTCTGATCCAAATGGGAGCTGGGGCCGCAGTAGGGTAGGGGGAAGAGACAAATAAAACCTTGTAATACCAAAGGTGTGACTGAAATAGAACATTTCAGACAATCACATCTTTTCCTAAAGGGTACCTGTGTGTGCGCGTGTGTGTGTATGTGTGTGTGTGTGTATGTTGTGTACTCAAAAAAGGTGTTAAAATGGTTTCTGAAAAGACCCACAAAACTTCCATAACATTTACTGTTATGCAAAAGAGTAATACAAGATTAGTCAATGAGATAGATATTTTTCAGTTAATTATATTTTCTTCCCTATGACTGACAGGTTGCTACAGTTAAAATACCTATCCATTAAGAACACTTTACATATTTTCTCCAGCAGATGTTCATCCAAGTATGTACAAGGTATTGTTTAAAAGTGATCCAAGAGAAATATGGCAGCATTTTTAAGACTTAGGAACCCAGAGCATCTACCTGTCACATACATAACACGAGCAGCAGTGTGCACAACAAGCAAGCGCAGCCCTTCAGCACTCTGCCACTCACCATTGTCATCACAGGACTCAGACTGGAAGGAGCTCAGAGACTGCACTTCAGACAGGCTCTCCCGGGCGCTGAAGGTCTGAGAAGGCTTCTCCTCCAGAGGCTTCTTGGAAAGACAAGGATCAAGATCCACCACTTTAGCTAAAAGGAAAAGATGAGACAAACAGTAAACTCCATGTGGACCAGGACTCTGGTTCACTGCTGTGCTTCACCAAGTGACAGCCTGATGCTTATTTTATAAACCACGGAAAGAAAAAAAAGAAACATCTTAAAAACAAAACAACAAAAACCCAAAGGAAAAAACCTACAAATATTCTTGGAGGTTCACAGATTAGGTTTTCCTCCATAAACAGGCCATGGATATCATTAGATGATAAAGAATATTAACATTCTTTTTTATTACAGCACAAAGAAGCAGGGCATGGTGGTGTGCACCTGTAATCCCAGCTAATCGTGAGGCTGAGGCAGGAGGATGGCAAGCTCTCCTTGACAACTTAACGAGCCCTTGTCTCAAAATAAAAAATAAAAAGGGTTAGGGATGTAGCTCAGTGCTACAGCACCCCTGGGTTCAATCCCTAGTAGTGGGGTGGGTGGGAGGGAAGGGAATAGGGCTTTTTTCCTAAAGCCTCAAATAAATGTTAAGTTGATAATATAAATACTGCTACTTCCTCTGGTCATATTAAAAGAATAATTCTGGCATGGAAATGCTACTCTCCAGTTATTTTTATTATAATAAGCCCACAAAGATCAGTCGAGAACTTGTATCAGTTACAAAAATGAAATAATATTTCCAGAATATTAATTGGAGCCGGGCGTGGTGGCGCACGCTTGTAATCCCAGTACTTTGGGAGGCGGAGACAGGAGGATCCGGGTTCGCGGCGAGCCTCAGCTCTCACTCTGTCTCTCTCTGTCTCTGTCTCTCTCTGTCTCTCTCTCTCTCTCTCCTTAGTGAGGTCCTCCGCAACCTCGTGAGACCCGGTTTCAAAATAAAGCATAAAAAATAGGGCCGGGGGCATAGCGCGGAGGTAGAATGCCTCTGCACTCAATCCCCGGTACCACAAAAAAAAAATATAAAAAAAAAAATATTAATTGGAACATGACTAGATTTTCAATTCCTTCCTTAAAATAACATCACAGCCACAATGCTCAACCAGAACTCAAGATATCCAAGAGTTTTTAAATCATACGGATTTCAGATTTGGAGCATATTTATCTCTAACAAAGACTCCACGTTTTGAGGTGAGCCATCAGCGGCTGTGCAGAACTCCTAATCTCACTGCTTATCATAGTGACATTTCAGGGAGACACAAGCAGTTGCTCTTACTGTCATAGTCGAAGTCCCAGTTAGGCTTCTGTATGGAGTCACTGTCAGAAGGAGAGTTTGAAGGAGGCGGTGGAGGCAGGTTAGGCGCTACGCTGCAGACAGCCACTGCTTTTCGGTGTCCGTGCATAGACTCGGGGTTGAAAGTACTGAATTCGGGGTGCTCTGGGATAGCAGATCCTTCAAAGGAATTTCGGTCAAGGTTGTTTCTGGAGTCACTTGGAATGCTGGGAGTGTAGGAAATAGGACGGACAGGCACCTGGGGTGGTATATCTGAATAAATGTTCTTATTGAGCTTTGAATCGAAATATGGCCTTTGCAAGAAAGTTGTGGTTGGTCCCAAGTGTTTGTCTTCAGGTTCAGGCTGGTGTTTTTTCTTCTGACTAATCATCTTACGGCAGAGGACAAACACCACCACCAATAAAAATATCCCTGCTATAAAAACAACAATTCCTATTCCTTCAGCCAATCCGATATTCCACGGCGTCGACACGTACTGGTTGGGAGCAGCATCCTCACAGTGCCTTCCTCTGTACTCCTGGCTGCAGTTGCAGTGATAGGAGCCGTGCGTGTTCTCACAGAGGGCCCCATTACGGCAGGGGTTGCCAGCACATTCATCAATGTCACTCTGACACCTGCCAAGAAAGCCAGGAATGAACACACACTTAGCAACACATGTCAGCGTATCCCAGACTTACAGTCCTTCAGAGACTAATGACTGAAATCCCTCCTTAATAAGATACGCCAAAACAAAATCAAATATAAACAACCTGCAAACAAAATATCAACAACAATAATTACAGGAACAAAAGCTATTTTGTGGAGTAATTAATCACTTGATTGGATGCTTTGAATGTGTATTTGGGAGATAAACTTATTGAGCCAATATTTAACCGTTATTTTTCAAGGATTCAACAGATGACTAAATCAACCCCCATCGGCTAAACATCAGTTTGTTTCTAGTTTCAATAGTTAAGTTATCTTTCAGAAACTTGGAATGTGCATGTTGGTATATTACTGGTGTGCTATAAACTGTTCTAATAAGCTAGATTAAACCTCTAAGAAAATGTTCCTGTTTTAGAATGTGACAGAACCATAAAAACATGTGAAAGGATAGAAAACTACTCTATGTTTTCCATTTTAAAATGTTGTTCCGTTGAAACCTTCTCAGGCTCCTCACCCCTTCACAATAGGTCACAAGCAAGTCCACTCTGTCTTCCCAAACAGGGCATACTGTACACTTATGCAGATCTACCTGCCCCTTCTCAAACCTTCCGTCCTCCTTTAATAAACTTTATTTATTTACCATCCCTCATATTAACATCTGGTATAAACATTCTGATTTCTATTAAAGTTTTTGTCAAATATGTTAAGAGTATCATTGACTACTGGAAAGTCAATCTGTGAATTAAGGCCATGTGACTAATGGCAAAATTCAGGATTATGACCATCACAAGGGCAACACTGTATGGGAATACCTGGTAAGTAGGTCACACGAGCAGCTTAATAAGACTGATAGTGAAGGCTTATCTAAATGCACTACACTAAGCACTTACAGATAACATGCACTTAAGCAATTTTTTTAACTTAATTGGTGAAAAGTCTAACATAAAATGGCATCTAAAACTAAAATCTCTCAACCATTTTTTTCAACGTATATAATGGGCACCTTCATGTCTTATTTTTTATCTCCTGGAAAATAATAACCACCTCTTAGGATTACAGTAAGTATTACAAAAGATAATGAGAGAGTTAAAAAAGGTTTCTTGATGCTATATTAATGTTAGTTATAGCATATTATGAAAAAATGTCATTATCCCTGCTCTCGAAGATGGCTGGGCTCAGCTTCACAGGTGTCTGCTTTAGAAAACATAATAAACTCACGTCACAAGCACTTGCTGCCTGCAAGAACCCATACATTCTTTGTTTGTAAATAACACCTCTGAAGTACTGAAGTAGATTTCAAGCATAATACATATTAATCTGCTTGATATTTTCTTCTATCTCAAAGAGTAAAAAGATAAATTATAAAAATGTCAAGGAGGATTGGCAAACTCTGAAGCAGTGTAGTCTGAATTAATTAAGTTTGGTTGTATCTGCTAATGAGTACGACACTACAGAAAGGTGGAAATGTAAATCTTGAAAGAAACCATTTACCTCTCTCCCCTAAAACCTGAATCACACTGACAAACAGCACCATCCAAACTGTCAAAACATGTTCCTCCATTTTTACAGGGTTCATCTTTGCAGTATGGACTAAGCTGGCATCTGAAGAATAAGGGAAAAAAGATGCATAAACCTCATGAATCCACAGCGAAACAGAAAATACACACAAAGAACAGAGACTTTTTACATGCAGAATTGTATGTTTAAAAAGATTTAATACTGTAAATCATTATGAAAGTAGAAAAACACACATACCTCTGGCCAGTGTATAATCCTCTACATTGGCAAATGAAGTCTCCATTGTCCACAACGCATGTGCCGCCATAGAGGCAGGGGTTGGAGGAACATGGGTTGACGCTCACCTCACAGTACGTCCCTATGTGTAAGGCGCTGCACTTGCAGTAGTAACCTACATTAGCAAAATGGAGCGAAAAAGTCCTATCACTAGATGACTCGAAAAGTGTTATGATATTATTGGTTTTTACCTTTATGGTTAAGTGAAGATTTAGTTCTTCGAAATCTATAAAAGCTAGTATCCCTTATCTAAAATGCAGGGACCAGAAGTGTTTCAGATTTTGGAGTTTTTTTGGATTTTGAAATATCTGCATAAACTTTCTTGGTTGAGCATTCCTAACCTGGAAATTCAAAATCAAAAATGCTCTAAAACTTGAATTTTGAGTGTCATGTTGGTGCTCAAAAAGTTTTGGATTTTGAAGCTTTTCAAATTTTAGATTTTTAGTTAGGGATGCTCAACCTATATAACCAAAACACAAAGAACTAAAAAATAACTCTTAACTAGCTTTTGTTAGTCATAATTTATGTAAGATGATTCATCTAAACATGAGCATGGTCCTTTGAGTGACCAGGTACACAGACAATACTACTAAATATACCAATTTATTTGTAGCTCACAAGCATTTAAGGACTTAAATGAGATACTAATGAAGGTGAAGAAACTTTAAAGACTATAAATTACCATTCAATTTTTAAAAGGGAGAACATCAAATCGCTCCAAATGAGCAGAAAGAGTGTCAGACTCTACTATGGGAAGACTGACATTTAGGCAGTGTGGCAGACCATTTCCAACTAAACGCCTGTAGGGAACATGACCGGCTGGTATTTCCCTGCCCACTTTTTTTTTTTTTTTTTTTTTGTGGTACGGAGATTGAACCCAGGGGCGTTCTACCTCCGCGCTACACCCCCGGCCCTATTTTTTTTATACTTTATTTTGAAACCGGGTCTCACGAAGTTGCGGAGGTCCTCACTAAGTAGAGAGAGAGAGAGAGAGAGAGACAGGGAGAGGGAGAGAGAGAGAGAGAGAGAGCGCGCTAAGGCTGGCCGCGAACCCGGCTCCTCCGGTCTCCACCTCCCAAAGTACTGGGATTATAAGCGTGCGCCACCACGCCTGGCTCCCTGCCCACTTTTAAAATTTGGTCGTGGCTGAGGGTTTTTCTTTGGTCAAAAGACTGTGGCACTTTGGGCTTAGTGTTTGAGGAGCCCATGTGCTGAGTCACACCATGTTCCTTTTCTCTAGTTTCAAAGATCATGGTAATATACTTCAAGAGAATGCCTCTCTCAGCCTCATCTCTAATGGACACAGTGAGGCCAGCCTCCTTGTTGCCCCGATTTGGACATGTTATTAATGTGAGCATAATATAAGCTTTTATTGTGTCACACCCATGAGATTTTCAGAATACTGTCGGGAAAACCTGGCCTACTCTAACTTTAGTGCATATACCCTTTCCAAACAAAGCAACAGAAAACCAAATCTTTTGAAATTTCACTTAAAGTATTATTTTTTATTTTTGCTTTATGAATTATACCAAGCTCTACTTATTAGGCAGGACAACTGCCATTTTCCCTACCTACATTCTACTACTTATAAGTGACCCAACAAGGATCCAGGACCCAGGAGCCCTAAAGTACCCCACTATACTTAGGCTTCAAGACACAGATATGGCATTATTTAAGGAGGGTTTAGAGGCCTTCCAGGAAATCATTCTCCTACCTCTTATGGCTAGCAAGACACTAGCAGGCCCTCTGTACTGAGCCAACAAAGAAACAAGAACTCAGTGATAACTAATTCTAAATTCCCCTGGATCAACTCTATGGAGAGTGAGTCTATGGTTTCTGGTACAGGATGAGCTGTGTATGTCCCACATGAGCACCTGAGGTAGGACTGCAGAAGCTCAGCAGCAGGGGAAATTGGTCTCTTCAGCTCAGGTGCTGGGAAGACTTCTAAGCCCCGCTCTGCTCTCTTACAATACATACTACTCAATCCTGACTGCACTATCTATACTGACTGCAACATCTGACAGAAAAATAGCAAAAATATTTAGAGAATGTCCCCTTCATTGCATACATGTGTAACACTTCAAAGATGGTAACATTATGAAGCATACCTCCAGTAGGTGATGGATTGCAAATGCCTCCATTCTGACAAGGGTTACTTGAGCAGTCTTCGGTTGCTGTTAATAAGCACCCAGGAGAGATATCCACGGACTCTTCGATGTGTGCATAGCTTCTTGGTTTGCTATTTAAGGGCAGCTCCTGCCCATTCAAATAAATGGAGTCCATGCAGCCCCGGAAACCATTACCAACTTGGGGGCTTCTTCCATGTCTTGTTCCTTGCTGACGGATGTGGCCACCAAAAAACACATAGTTATCCAGGTTCAGGGTTTTCAGAGTCCCGGGGGCTGTACCTGATGCAGTATGGACTTGGTCTAGAACTAGTCTAGCATAGTTTCCGTTCACTTCCAGAGACACGGCATGCCACTGCCCATCATTGACTTGAATGCTCTGAACGGAGACAATTCCAGGGCCACTTCCACAGTCAAATTTATACTGTAGTCTTCCATTATGAATCTATGATAAAAACATTTATTATCCACATTACTCTGGTCGAACCTTCAATTACAGTCTCTGACCAAAAATCTATAGGAGAGGTGTGTTTGGTGAATGAAGATAGAATAAGGCCTTGCATTTAAGTACTACAAAGTACGTACTCACTTATCCATTGTACAAATAATACAAATGGATCATTTAGGGATATGAAGTTCTAGCTACACATCCAAAAAACATCATGAAAGTGACTAATAATTAACTGTAATTGAATACATACCGCACCCATACACACACATACCACATATACACACACAAGGCATCAGGTAGTATCAAAAGTCAAAACTCAATAATGTTAAAAAAAGGCAGGTATGATAATTATCACTTAAAACATGTAGGGTGTGTCTCTATAAACTCATTATGACATTAATAATAAATCTTGGCAAAATCCAGGATTTGAATGCTATCACATATGTCTAAAAATGTTTGTAAAAAACAGAAATAAATCTCCATGTCACTGCAGCACAAAAAGAACTTTTCATCCCACAAAGTATAAAACTTGTACAGCCAGCAAGGAATACTTTACATGTGGAATTCACCCACCTTGCTTATTTTATTTTCTCA
The DNA here is from genome assembly GCA_004027185.1 of Glis glis. NCBI lineage: Eukaryota > Metazoa > Chordata > Mammalia > Rodentia > Gliridae > Glis > Glis glis. The sequence goes on along the minus strand of PVJS01000720.1, from coordinate 108,459 downwards.
AAGCAGACAAACAGAACATAAAATGGAATTCTTATTTTTAAATTCTGCCACAACCTGAGGTAAAAGTCTGTAGAAACACGTACCTCCAAGATGCTGTAGTCTGTTCCTCGGGCATACATCACAACCGCATGAGAAGAATAGGTTCTCAGCCTCATAGTCAATTTCATCTCTAATTTGTTTTCATTTTCCATTAGCCGGTATTTCACAAAGCTGTTCCCAGTAAATGTTATAGATGAACTTCCTATGAATCGCAAAGAGGAAAAATTATATCACAATCAAATTTAAGCATATTTTTTAAACTATGATTCTCCTCCTAGAGACTGATATTTTTATTTAAGATTATAACATTATAAATTAAACTCCATAAGCAAATGTCTGTTTGTTTAATAAACAGTGTAACTGGCTCTCCATTTGGAAGAGAATAAATTAGACAACTGCATTACAGAGACATGAATTCTAAAATAATGAGAGATCTAAATATAAAATCATTACTGTAAATTATTAGAAGACAATTTCAGAAAATAGTTACATAGCCTCAAGGTAGTTTGATAAATCTTCTTGAGTAAAATAGAAAACAGCCCTCAGAGAAGTCGAAAATAACTCTCTCTCAAGGTGAAAATTGTTAAGTAAAATTATACAGAATTGACTAGATAGAAATTAAATTTCAAAATGATAAAAGATTTTTAACAAACCAAAAGATCAATAACATACAGACAGGGGAAACTAATAAACTGAAGTTAATACTTAAAATACACAGAGCTCTACAGATTGATAATAAATAGTCCATACGATCAAACAAATAATACAAAGAGGCAAGCCACACAAGATGAAAAATGTTAATAGGCAATGGACTAATGAAAAGATAACTTCCACAAATAGCCAGAGAAGTGAAAATTAAAATAATGAGATATCATTCTTGCCCATTAGACTGGTGGAGGGGGTAGGGGTGAAAGCTCTCAATGCAGGCTAGAGACTCGGGAATGAGGCCTTCATTCATGACTGGAAGAAACAGGAATTGGTCCAACTTTTGGGGAAACTAACACAATGCTATCTTTAAAATTCAAAATGTATATAAATCTTTGACACAGCAGATCCTAGTTTTATAATCTACTGCAATAGAAACGAAAACACTAATATCTAAGGATACATGTACAAGGATTTTTTTAAACAGGAAAAAAACATAGTCATTGGAACTTCTATACATAAGGAAAATGTTAATTAAATCATAGTATAGCCAAGCTAGAAATATTATTTGGCTATCAAGAAAAATTAGGTTTTACATATATTGCCTTGGAAAAATATCAACATACTATTAAGTGAAGGTGGAAAAAAAAAGTTGGGACTGGGTAAGATACAAGACTCCTGAGTTTTTGTTGTAACTGTTTTTTAAAGAGAACAAGAGAGAAAAAGGGAAAAGCTCCGATGTTCACATAAAGATTGATGATGCAGGAGTCACCAAGCTGGACTCTGGGTGTGTTCTTTTAAAAGAGGAAGGAAGAGTGACTACTGTTATTTTTTATTCATGCCTACATTTGACTTGTTATAATAAACATACTTTATATCATCTTTTTACTACAATGAAGAAAACAGTGATAAGAAACACTAGAAGTGATTTTTTTAAAATAAAATTATGCTTTGTCATTGAACTCTTACCTGGGCACTGACCAAACCTGCTGCCAGGACAGACACAGGTGTACTTCCCTTCTCTGGGGTCAGCGATACATTCAGATCCTGCAGGGCATGGACTGTCTTCACATCCATGGTGGGCAGGTGGGCATTTCCCCTCTTCATTTAAAGAAAAGGGGGAGAGACAAAGGACAGGAATTTCAAGAAAATGATCTGTACCGTGGAGCCCTCAAAGGCCATACATAAAATATTCTCTAACAACCTATTTCCACATACTTAAATGTATTACCTTTGCAGAGGCACACGGCTGTCCTATGGTGACGAGGAGTCACAAAACTCAGTCTGGCTGTGCTATGTGTAGACATAACATTTTCATCCACAGAGACCTTTTCATCACAGAACTTCCAAGGGCAATCCAGTCCTGCACAGAGCTTCTGGAACACATTCAGTATCCTAACACCAATGATTTCCTCCATATCAGTCACAGAAGAATTAATCTTGTGCAGAAGTTGTTTTGTTGAAACCTGGGCACTACCTGATTTCTCTACAAAAAGTAACACATCTAGATGTGGATGAGGTTCAGAGGGCTGCAAACTAACAATTTGTATGTCGTTCCTCCTCACGCCCAGGATGTTCCGTAGAGCTCGCTGGAAGTTGCGCCAGTAGTCACCAACAAATTCTTCTGGAGTGAGGTTGGCGAAGCGGATAGCGATGGTGTGGTTCAACATCTCTTGTGTTATTTGTTTGATATAAACCGTGATGTCAGCGACTGTGGTAAACTTCCCATCTGTTACGCTGACATTAAGAAGATACTGTCCTATATCTAGCTTTTTGTGGGCGATCAGCTTACCCCCTGTGCTGGAAACAGTGAACAGGTTGTCCATTTGGGGATCAAGACTGTAGGTTAAAGTGTCATACACATCTTGGTCTGTTGCATGGATCTTCCCAATGACACCACCGGAGTATTCCTCTCCAAAAGCAGTAATGAAAATCTCTAGTGGCAAAATGGCAGGAGGATGGATGCTCTCCTCGATAACCCTGATGTCAATATGTGTCAAAGATGACAACTGAGGTTTTCCATTATCTGCCACCTGCAAGAAAATAAAAATCACCTTTGTCTCTGTCTTGTTAATAACTTTTTAAATTCTAAAAAAATACCAACTATTCGATACCTATTCCTCTTTGAGAGGCTTCTCATGGACCGTTTACTAATTCATATTTAAATTCAGCTCCATCGTTGTCTATGATGGAGAAATTAACCAAACGCGTAAAAGAGACACCTCAAAATCAGGCGGGACAAAAATAAAGGTATGGCAAAACACAAAGACTACAATTGTGTTAGTTTTTGCTTTCTCATAAAATGTAAACTATTTAATAGAAGAAGGTAACTGCCAATGAATCCACAATAAAACCATCAAGAAAGACTTTACTACCTTAACATGCAGAAGGTAGTGGTCCTTCACTTTCCGGTTTATGACGGCTGCAGTCAGGAGGACTCCTTCCTGGCTCACTTCAAAGGCTTTGTCTTCATTCCCACTCACAATGGTAAAGTAGAAGGGCGGGCCATTGTGAGAAGAATCCCTATCTGTCACTACTAGCTGCAGGACACTGAAACCCACTGGCTTATTTTCCTGCACAAAATTAAAAACAAAACTATTTTAACACAATCAAATCTATATCGTAAGGGGCACATGAGAGTTTTTTTAAATAATATAAAATATATAGGGGGAAAGCCTTATTGCTGATCCACATGAAGGAAGAGGAAAAAGAGAAGTGGGGGTGGGGGAAAAGGACTTGGGGGCAGGGAACATGTATAAGAAGAAAGGAACATGTGTGGGTAGGCAGAGGAGGGTAATGGAGGACAGTAGAGGAGGGGTCGGGTGAAGAGGATGCAGAGGAAGAACTGGAGGATGGAGAAATGGGAGGGAAGACGAAGCCCGAGATGGCAGAAGAGGGGAAGGACATAAGGTAAGAGCAGCAGAGGACATGACTACACAAAGCTCTTAGTCCTAGGATGGCAAGAATATCTTAAAAACCAAAGCACAAAAAGAAGAGAGATAAAAGCCTGCATTGTGAAAATGTTCATCCATTAATATTAACAGAGACTCATTTTACTTTTCCTGCATTTCTAAAATGTAGTCTTTGGAAATGAAAGAGCTCATTTCAACAGGGCTCCAGGGACCCGTCGATTCTCCCAGCTTACCTGGATGATCAGGCTGTAATTTCCCTTGGAGAAGACGGGAGCGTTGTCGTTGATATCAGACACGTCAATGTTCACGGTGGTCGTGTTGACTCTGGGTGGACTGCCGTTATCGGAAGCCTGAACTGTGAGTGTGTAACCTGAAATCTTTTTGGGGGGAAAAGTCAGAGAATGCACCTTCACTTTCATGAGGCCATTTTCAGTCAGGATTAACTGTCATCATTTGGTTTATCCTGCTTCTGGGTAATTCCCTAATCTACAAACAAGTGTACTACAAATAACATGTATTTTCTCAATAGAAAAAAACACCAATAATGATTAGATTCAATAGTGCCTCTCAAAAAATACTCATCTTGTTAAAGTGCTTTAATCTTCAAAAACCTGTAGTTCTATTAGCAGAAGTAAGACAGAAGTGATACAAATAATTAGAAAAAAATGTTAACACATCTCAAATTCTGTTGCTCCAGTAATAACATAGAAGGCAGCCTTCCGCAGGGCCCACATCTTCTGTGGTTGTTGTTTGCAGTACTGGGGATTGAACCCACGGGTGCTCTACCACTGAGCTACATCCCCAACCTTTTTTTAAATTTTTTTAATTTTTATTTTTTATTTTTTTGCGGTACCGGGGATTGAACCCAGGGGCGTTCTGCGTTCTACCTCCGTGCTACACCCCTGGCCCTATTTTTTATACTTTATTTTGAAACCAGGTCTCACGAAGTTGCAGAGGGCCTCACTAAGTAGAGAGCGAAAGACAGGGAGAGACAGAGAGAGAGAGAGAGAGCTGAGGCTGGCCGCGAACCTGGATCCTCTGGTCTCCGCCTCCCAAAGTACTGGGATTACAAGTGTGCGCCACCACGCCCGGCCTACCTTTTTTATTTTGAGACAGGGTCTCCTTAAATTGCTGAAGTTGGCCTAGAACTTACGATCCTCCTGCCTCGCCTCCCAAGTAGCTGGGATTACAGGCCACGCCTGGCTCCAAGGGCCCAAATCTTGCTCTTAGCCAGAAGTGGACAGACATGAGCTGCCTCTCACTTTGAGTGCTGACTCATGTCTGACACCTCAGGACCTGCCACATCACCCTCGCCCCTCAACTTCACACTTGGATTGTGCTCAGCTGTCTAAATTCCTCAAGATGATCTCTGTGGCCTATGAAAGACTCAAGGGAGAGAGCTTCTCTCAGGGCAGTTCCCTGCTAAGCTCTCTCTTCTAGAATGAGTGGTGAAGAAGCCAGAAAGCTGGCTGAATTCCAGAGTAGTATTTGTAGACCATGAGTCCTACAAAATGCTCCAACCAAAAAGGGTTGGGAGGGCAATTCAGCTTGGGAAACACCAGTCCTATCTCCTTTGCTATCTCAAAATGGACATAAGTCTACTGAAGGATCTGGGTTCTTCGGTCAAAAACACTAAAATTCACTGCCCAGCAGAATAGCAGCCTTACACATAATAGGCATGTTTCCTAAATTTTTTGAAAAATCCCTATCCATAAATAACATGTCAAAAAAAATTAAAGAATTGGGAACTTGATATCTCATCACTATCTCCATGAATTCCTCTAATCTTAAATATACCCACAGTTCCTCTGAAACTGCATCCTTTATTATCACTTATGTCCTTCTCAATCCCCAGACCAAGGCATCCTTCGTTTCTTCATGTCACTACCTGTGTGAGGCAGCTCCTGCTCTACATCCTTTCGTGTCTGTCAGAGTGAGGGAGAGCGGCGATGGAGCTGGACAGGCAGCTGGCAGGCCATTCAGCGGGGCTTGCCTCAGCTCATTTATCCACATTATCTCAGTCTCTCAGATCACTTCTCATGTGCAAGAGCTTGTATGATACGCACATTCCCAGCTCTCAAGCCTCTGATTCTGACTAAAATCTCCAAATACTGGCCAAATGATTCTACTTGAATATGCCATTTCACTCTAAAGACCAGCAGATCAAAAACCATGTCTATGAACTCCCCCCACCCCTATGAGTTTATAGCTCATGACTTCCCGACCTAATAGCAAGACCGACAGAGGTCACGCCATGTCTGACACACTGCTTTCCCTACAAGGCTGTATGGATTCTAGTTTTTCCTTTGCAGTTTCTCCACTTGGCTTTTCACTCAATTCTCACTGCTCTTCAGCTCTGGCTGCCTCACCACTGACAAACTGTCAATAGACTTCCGACCTCTCTGGGCTTCTCACCACTCTGAAGTACACTTGGACCTACTGAAGTCCTAATCCTCCAGAATGTCTTCTTTTAACACACCTCAGCTCTCAAACATCCAATCCTTCCCTAATACTTGCAGCACTAAGTCTGAACCTCTGATCCTGGTAATGGGGCCTTGTATCGATTTCTAAAATACCTTTTATTTTACTTCCTTCTGCTTCTTGGTATGATTACTCCAGTACAACTGGATGAAGTCCCTTAAATATAGTCAGTGCTTTTATCCTCCAAGCTTTTGTTCTGGCACTTTATTCCCTTCTCTCAACCCCAGTGGTTTTGCAGATCTCTTGCTATTATTTAAAACCCAGTTTCTAGTTAGGTGACCTATCTTGGGATGCTGGAGCCAACAGTAATTTCTTCCTGAACACAAACTTTTATTATGTAAACTTTATATTAGGAGGAAACATATTTCTTACATTCTTGAGATTTCCACAGTGCAATTGCTTTTTAAGTATTTACATCTCGTTCCTTAGTTCCTGAGAAAAAGGCTGGTTCGACCCTTTTGGTACTTCACATTATGTCCAGCAGATATGAACACAAGGCGCCTCTATTTATTAACTTGGTGATTTGTAAATAATTTATATCAAACATTTTCACTTACTGTTTCCCGGTCGAGAAGTTTGGTCACTTTCACTTCTCCCTTGACAGGGTCAATGGTAAATGGACTTCCTTGATTGCCTTCTATAATTGAGTAGTGGATGTGGCTGTTTGAAGGTCCATCGGCATCATCAGCCATAACCTAGGAAACATCACACTCTTGTTTAGGAGACGGCTAAAAAAGGCACAGAAGGCTACAAATTCCTGATATTAACTGCCAGCTGTTTTAAGGCAACTATTTATAATAGAGGTACTGACTGGCCTAACAAAAGACATGGTCATATCTAATATATTTTCAATCAGGCCACTACAGAAATTAGACAAACTTTAATAAAAAGTATTGCAAAGACCCAGAAGAAGAAAACTATAGGGGGAAAAATACACACTGTAATGACAGACTGCTCGAGAACAGCATCTTCGCTGATCACTGTTGTGTAGGTGTCTTGGCTGAACACTGGGGTGTTATCATTGATATCTGTCACATTAATGTTCACGGTGGCCACATCACTCAGTGAAGGTGTGCCTCCATCGGTGGCTTCTATAGTTAGGTAATACTCATGGGAGCTTTCATAATCCAGATTCTCAATGACAAATATGGCCCCTGCAAGAAAATCAAAATTACTTTCAGTACTTTATAATGCCACCACTTTTTCTTACTATGGCTAAAACAGATAACACTTTTAAACAAATTTAGTTTCCACTTTGAAGGTTTAAGTAATTACCATTTATGTGTGTTTTCTAATTCCTTTCTTTCTTTTTTTTTGCAGTATTGGGGATTGAACCCAGGACCTCATGCATGCTAGGTAATGCTTTACTACCTAGCTACATTCCCCAACCCTTTTTAAAAATTTAACATTTTGAGACAGGGTCTAAGTTGCCCAGACTGTCTTCAAACTTGCAATCCTCCTGCCTCTGTCTCTTGAGTAGCTGGGATTACAGACATGTGCCATTGCACCAAGCTGTGTTCTTGAACTTCTTTTATTTTGGGGGAGGGGTTTACTGGTAATTGAACCCAGGGGCATTCTACCTCTGAACTACACCCCCGGGGTTTTTTATTTCTTATTTTGAAACAGGGTTTCGTTAAGTTGCTGAGGCTGGTGTCAAGCCTGCAATCCTCCTGCCTCAGCCTCCCAAGTACTGGGATTACAGGCATGTACCATCATGCCTGGCTTACTTTCTTAATTCAACAATTAAAAATTAGGAATTCGTCCATCCCTGGATCCTTATTTATTCCTCTTAATTATTTTCCTTGCAGTATGTATGTATGTATGCATTTACTGAGATGCTAGGAGTTAAAACTGGGGTGGGGGGAGACCTACCTCTGAGCTACACCTTCAGGCTCTTTTTATTTTTTATTTTGAAACAGGATCTCACTAAATTACCTTGCACTGGTCTCAAACCTGTGACTGTCCTGTCTCACCTTCCCAAGTACTAGGATTACTGGCATATGCACCACCATGCCCAACCCTTACATTTAAATTGCTTTTGTAGTCATTATCTACATCCATGCTATAAAAATGATTATATCTCTTATTGCTTTTTAGTCATAGTTCACAACAGACTTTAATAAATAAAATTCTAAAAACTTCCATTCTATGCTTTTTGTTTCCTTTCCTTTCTCATTCTTTATAGACCTATACATCCTTTTTGAAAAATATCTATGAAATAACCCTCTACTTAGATTCTATCATTAAAAATCCCTTTTTAACAATTTCTGTAATATCAGTCCTTGTCAGTTCATTACAGTCTATCCTACTTAAAAATTGGTGGGGATAAAGAGCCCTAAAAATAATTCTATAATACCTGTTAAAAGTATCTTTTAAAATAATATCATCACACACCTATTCTTTATCTGAAATAGTCACATACAATTAAATATAGGTTAGAAAGGAGCAACTTTAAAAAATGTCCTAAGACTAAAAGCTATTTCAGACCACAGGTTAATAAGACAAAATCAGTGTTTATATAGGAGTCAATAGCATCTCTGACTTTTGACCTTGTTGGCAGTCAGTCTTCAGTATGATACAAAGTACTTCCACTGTTATATATAACTACCATAACAAAGAAGTCAAGTTAATAAATTATCAGATGCCCACTATAAAAGCTAAGCCCCAAGAGGTTGAAACTACAGTTTTACTCGGGAAACTAGTTCACATACGTTTGACACGGGGGATAAAAGGACTAATTACACAAGGTCTTCTACTATCAGTCATTCTTCTCTTTACTCATCTGGGACACTTTACATCATCACTAAACTAAGAATGTGATAAGTTAACTTGCTTTTAGTTAATAATGGATATGCCAGAAATGTACTTTATCAAGTAGAGCTATAGTTTTAAGTCTTCTAAACTACTTTAAACAACAAACAGAACACTTGAGTCCTATCTTTTTGAACATCTACTAACCATGTGTCACCCGTCACTTTGTATATGGTACAGCACCAGGAATATCTAACCACTGTGGTGAAATAAAGGGCTTCCTCTCATTTCCATGGTAAGTTACCTGTTTTAGAATCTATGCTGAATTTTCCATGTTCGTTTCCACTGATTATTGAGTAGGTGATTTCTGCATTTGCTTCGATATCCCGGCTTGCTGCATATACTTGGAGAACTTCTGTTCCAATCAGAATGTCCTCAGACACTGTGGCACCATATTCTCGGTATTCAAACACAGGGGGGTTGTCATTTATATCCAAAACCGATACAACAACAGTGCCAGTAGCAGTTAATCTCCTTGGCAAACCTTGGTCTACAGCTTTCAAAGTAAGAGTATATACTGCGTGTAGTTCTCTATCCAAAGGCTTTTCTAGTTGGATAATTCCAGATAATTCATTAATGGAGAACTGCCCATCAGCAGAGTCAATCAGTGAGTAGGAAATCTTTCGATTCAGTCCTGTTGAGACATGAAATTGTCAGAAAGTTTAATATCAAGAAATTTAAATGTAAATTTAAAAAGGACACATATGTAGCATTCTTTTAAGATGGCAAAATGCTAACATACATTATTTTTAAATTCTTATGAATACAATCTAGATAAGAGCAAACTCTTTGAATCGCTAATTTAATGAGTTAAAATAAATGTGATTTCATAGATAGCTGGCATTTTAGGCTAGTTTATAGAAGAACCTTTCCTATAGGACCAAACAGGCCCTTTAAATGATATCTTTTTATTATTTAGCTTCAATGACAAAAAATTACATGAAAAGTAACAGTTTTTGTTATTCTTCAAATTCTTCAGTGTTACTAAGACTGAAGAAGCTATTTTATTCTCTACTATCAAAATGCTATGAATATGTATCCTATAGTCATATTTTCTCCAGGAAAAATTTTAAAAGACTTGTAAAACTGTATCAATATACTATTTGCTTCTGTTTCATTCCAGATACTAAAATCTCTTTATGATACTAACAGTTTATTCACAAAATACACTTCACTAATTAATTCAATAAGATCCAAATATCAGTTCATGAAGTCCCTAACCAGAATTTTAGTGACACTAGAGATACCAAATCAAAGCAGTCAGTTCACTGGGCATAATTTTGAGATATCAAATATTCATTAAAGCTGGGCATGGTAGTGCATGCCTGTAATCCCATTACTTGGGAGGCTGAGACAGGAGAATTGCAAGTCTAGGACAGCCTCAGCAAGTAGTGAGACTCTGATCAAACCTATCGAGACCCTGTTTCAAAATAAATAAAATAAAATCAGGCTGGGGTTGTAGCTTGGAGGCAGAGTGCCCCTGGATCCCATCCCCAGTACCAAGACAAAACAAAACAAATATTCATTAAAAATTAATGAATTACAGCTGGGCATGGTGGCGCACATTTGTAATCCCAGTACTTGGAAGGCTGAGACAGGAGGATCCCAGGTTCAAGACCAGCCTTAGTTACTCAGTGAGGCTCTCTGCAACTTAGTGAGACCCTGTTTCAAAATAAAGAATAAAATAGGGCTGGGGGTGTAGCTCAGAGGTAGAGTGCCCCTGGGTTCCATCCTCAGTACCAAAAATAAAATCAAATGATGAATTATTCTGAAGATTTCATTCTACAGTGATGAGCTACTCCACATGTATGAGGTGCAGTGAGTTAAAAAGGCTGCATTTGGGACGCATTTTAAAATGGTGGCTCCTAAGTCCTCCACGCAGTGTGAAGGCACCGCAGCTTCTAGAGGATACCTGCGTCTGCGTCGGTGGCCTGCACTCTGGTCAGCAATGTTCCAGGCTCCGTGTTTTCAAACACGGTAATGGTGTAAGGATCAGCAGTGAATTCAGGAGTGTTATCATTCACATCTTCTAACGTGAGCACAATATTAGTCTGACAGGATCTTCCACCTCCATCTGTGGCCTTGACAAGAAGATTATACACCGCTTGCTCCTCACGGTCTAGGGGGGCTAAGGTTTTCAGTTCACCTAAAAACAAACAAAAATAAGTGAACACACTTGAAGTTTAGTGTGCACCTTACTTTTCTTTTTTTCTCTTACAATTGCAAAATCTGAGTAACAGCCTTTGCCCAGAGAACAATTTTATCCGTGACGGGCTCAACAGCTGCGTGAGCACAGTGAGTTCCAGGTTTTCCAATCCTGCCAGATGCTGGCTCCTCAAGTCACAGAGACCTGAGGCTGGGGCTCTTACATTACATGGAATGCCCCAAAAGGAAAACAGCTTCCTAATTTAGCAAATTTTAAACGTTTAAAAATTGACTCAAAAATCAGACTCATATGTTCATAATTACAACTCTTCAGGGAGAATATCAAGCTTAATAGAAAACTGTTACTTAATTCCTGTTTTAGCACAATACAAACTATAAGAGGAAAACAACTCCATTTAAAGATGAATAAAACAACATGGATCATTTTAATTATGGAAAATATTAAATTATAAACTTATGGTCACATATTCAAAAGACATACTTTATAAATGAAATTTATAAAGCAAAAAGCTTAAGATATTCTTTAACTTGAGTATTTTTTAAATGAGTTGTATAAACAACCTATAAATTTTAAATCTAGTTCAAGTAAGTGATACTATCTCACCCCAAATTTTACATTTTGAATTACTGTTTAGATTTCTAAAAGATACCAATTCCATAGCATCAGAGAAAATTTGAAAGGTACAAAATGTAATTTCAAATTCTGTATGTGAACTAAAATCACCCACATACATGATTTTGTTGGAATACACAATTAAATTTGTCTCAAACGCCATCATTACCTGTGTCTGGATTTAGTTTGAATTTTTCTGCACCTGGACCAAATAATGTGTAAGTAATTTCAGCGTTGGAACGGATATCTGCATCTGTAGCAGAGACCTGCATGATCAATTTCCCAGGAAGGGCGTCTTCTGGAATGGTGTCTGAGTAAAGAGTCTACAAAGATTTTAAACATTATGGTTAGGATAAAAACATTAGAAGTCAGCAGTGACTGCCAAGAGAATGGTGGAAAAGAAATCATTTCATTTTGGCCATAGAAAACATGGGAAACGACTGAAGTTAAAATTCAAAGAGCTTTTAAAACCATTTCTCTTAAAAAACATATGTAAGAAGGGCTGTGTGATAGTTGTACAACCTTCATATCCCTGAGTCTAACCTGACTTTTAGCCAACAGAGTACTGAATATTATATGTGGTTGAGTCAGTTTCACATTTAAATTCTTATTTTAAAAAACTAGTTCTTCCTATTTATCTCAAAATTAGAAATAATACTTATTACATTATAATTACATATTTCCAAGTACATGGATTTATTACGTCCAGTTTATAACACATAACCAAATAACTGCAAGTGGGGGAGAAGTGATCCTTGTATTCTAAAAGAAAACAAGGAATTCCCCAAGGCCACAGGCGTGACAGGCAAGGCTCAGACCCTTCTGTAACCCTGCCTGCTCCCCTCTCTTCATATCTGCCCTAACCTTCAAACACAATGGACGGTTGTTTCTAGCTCTGATAAAGGAATTTATGTCATAAATGAAATGTAAGAGAAACAGATTAAAATTTTGTTGAATTTGTTTTCTTAATATGAGCTTAGTTATAGGTGATAGATATATAATTAAACATGTATATATAAATACATATAGGTTTTATATATATATTTCCTCCTCCTCCTCATTCTCCTTCTTATTTTTTTAGTTTCCCCCCCAGTGCCAGGGATTGAACTCAAGGCTTTGCCCATGCTGAGCTACATCCCCAGGCCCTTGATAATGCATAAAATAGGGTATTTTGCAATATTTGAATAACTCAAATAGTTTAGTGTCCTAATTTTATTATTCCCAAAGATGATATAGTATTACATTCAAATAATAGGAAAGTGCTAAAAACCAAAATGCATATAGTTTCTCTAAAAGAAAATACATACATAGTCTCCTGCCCCCAATTACAAATACAGGTTGGAATTAATTCCCGATTCCTCAAGAGTCCCACTTCCTCTCAAGACTGAATTTTAAGTATTCCCTTCCCTGAGAATAGCCCGGTTACTTCCCAAAGCTATAACACATCTCACACTGAATCTGTAGCATTCTACAACTGCTCTGTTCCTCTTCATAATCACTTTCCCCTCTACCAGTCTTCTCTCAATCTAGCACATTCTTCTTCCTTCCTTTCCTCTCACACCTTCACTGGCCAAATCTATTTCCTCATTAATGTGCACTGTGTGATCTGCAGTCAGGTGTCCGTCCACATCGCACTCCCGTGACCACCCTCTCCAAGTCAGGCACAGGTCAAATGGTCTGTTTTGCATCTTGACCATCTTCCTTAGCTACGAAATGCCTCTACCTGCCCCTCTACCTCTTACAACTTCTCATTCTCACCCCTGATGACTGCACCAGTATCATTCTCTTCTTTCCATCTCTTCTTTTTCTTTGTTGTTGGTATCCTCTCAAATGGACTCAATTATCAGCTTCCATAAACAATGACAAGTTTACCTATCCTTTCCTAAATTCGTCCTCAATCCATCTCTAAATGTCTAAAAATCACATTCAACTAAATGCCCTATTACCCTAAATTTAACAAATCCAAAGTGGAACTCAACATGTTTCCTCTAAAACCAATTCCCATGCTTTGTCACCACCTTCGTCCTCCTCCAAACATTCCCACAGTGGGAGTTCCTGGCTCAATACGCTCCCCTTGCTATGCTGTCATCCAGGTAGGGATTGAGTAATACCACCTGTTCTATGTGGCGCTATGCTGTCATCCAGGTAGGGACTGAGTAATACCACCTGTTCTATGTGGCGTCTGTGGTCCTTTCATTCTTCTGCCGCCTCTGCCTCTTCTATTACTCCCTGGCTTTCATTCTTCCTTATCCAAATGGACATGAACTACCAAACAACTCTTTTAAGGAACTTTTAGGTCAAATCATCTCTATCTTTCAAATATAAAAGAATTCAGAGCCCCTCCCTATTTTCTCTAGAACAGAGCTCAAACTCCCTGGAATGACCTTCACATCCCTTCTTCATTCAGTTTACCCCTTTGCCTCCTCCTTACTCTCCTCTCCTATGATTCTTAACAGAATTCCCCACTTCTGGTAAACTACATTACTATTCCCACACCTCCCTCCATTCCTCATGCTCCACCACCTTTCTGCTTCTACTCCTGATCACTAAATCACTATCTCCTAAAGGCTGAGCCCAAACCCTGCTCCACACAGTTTTCCCTCATCTCCTCGCTCCTGTGACCACTGCTGCTTAAACCACATTGCTCTCATTTAACCTTGGAGGGAAAAGGCTCTTTTCTGGGGTATAGGTTGTTCTCCCATTAAATGGTAAACTCCACAGGTACGGGAGCCATTTCACTAACCTCTTAGTTTCTCTGGTATATAGAAGAACAAGTGCCCCAAATGGTGTATTAAAGCACAACAGAGCTTTGCTGGCCAGATAACCCCCAAATAACCTTACCCTTCCTGAAACATTTACAGAGCATTTTTAGAGTTAGACACAATTGTAATACTGTCCATAAATTAGCTTTTTTTAGAACAAGGTTTTTTGGCCTAGTTAGTATTCCCCAAAGTAGCTCTACAGCTTTTCTGAGTTTTGTGCCATTTAGCACGTACCTCTGCTTCAACAGTTAGTGATTATAATATACCACATTTGAGTTACAACATGGCGATGGATGGTAGTCCTCCTGAAAGGATAAGAAATTTTAACTCATAATCTATAAACTTAAGGGAAGAGCAGCCTACCTTTTCACAAACTGGACTGTTGTCATTTGCATCAAGAACTTTCACTTCAACTATAGCTTTTGAGGAGAATGTCCCATCAGTTGCTGTGATAGTCAAAAGATAATTGTCCTTTTTTTCCCTATCTAGGGGTTTCTTCACGTAGACCTTCCATTCATTCTGTATATTTTCAACAGCAAACTGTCCCAAAGCATCACCTCCTATTACATCAATGGAGGAAAGTGACAGTCACATTGGTTGAATTAAAGAGAGAAGAGGAAAAATAAACTACACAAACGATGTATAATGTTATGGCTTAAAAAGCTTAAGAATTTTTAAAAATAATTTAAATTTGTTATATACCAACTTTTCTATTTATAAAAAAAGTATAGCTGGGCGTGGTGGCGCACGCTTGTAATCCCAGTACTTTGGGAGGTGGAGACCGGAGGATCCGGGTTCGCGGCCAGCCTCAGCGCGTGTGTGCTCTCTCCCCCCACCTCGTCTCTCTCTTTCTGTCTCTCTCTCTCCCTCTCTACTTAGTGAGGCCCTCCGCAACTTCGTGAGACCCGGTTTCAAAATAAAATATAAAAAAATAGGGCCGGGGGTGTAGCACGGAGGTAGAACACCCCTATGTTCAATCCCCGGTACCGCAAAAAAAAAAAAAAGTATACATTAAAATCATTCTTTCTTTCTTTCTTTCTTTCTTTCTTTCTTTCTTTCTTTCTATCTATCTATCTATCTATCTATCATCTTTCTATCATCTATGGTACTGGGGATTGAACCCAGGGGCATTCTACCTCTGAGCTACATCCCCGGTCCTATTTTATTTTTTATTTGGAAACAGGGCTCACTAAGTTGCTGAGAGCCTTGCTAAGTTGCTGAGGCTGACCTCAAACCTGCGATCCACCTGTCTCAGTGTCCCACGTACTGGGATTACAGGTGTGTGCCACCATACCTGGCGTAAAATGTATATTTAAACATAGCATTAAGCCAAATAAAATATAAAGAGTACTAAAGACTATGAAATATAAAGACACTGAAGCTATAGTTATTTCCTTTTAAATTATTATATAGTAAGTGTAAACTTCAACAGAATGAGTCAAATAATCAAAAGCAGTCTAATGAAACTAACAGCTTTGCTCAGGTAAAGAATTTGAAATGTACCTTAACAGATGTTATTTCTACTTAGTTTAGATACTCTTAACTAAAACCATCTCTTTAATTCTGCATTTCCATAAAATACATACGTAATGTACTTCTGATACAATTTAATTTAACCCAACTGGTTTGAATTTCTTACCTGTTATGAAATATGTAACTTGTCTGTTAATCTCTTCAGAATCAGCATCTGTGGTACTTAAGATGGCAATCACACCACCGGGCGGATCATCCTCACTCACAGTTCCTTTGTAAATCTCTGCTGTGAATCGTGGTGGACTATCATTGACGTCAGTGACAGTAACATCCACAATGGCTGTGGAGGACAGCTGAACCTTTTCGCCATGGTCTGATGCAACCACTTTAATCTGGTAATTGTTTCTCTTTTCATGGTCAAGTTCCTTTAGAGTTGTAATCCAGCCTGTTTCCACATTAATGGCAAACGATTCAGTGATCTCTATACTTTGTGACTGATCTAGACTATACATAACTTGGCCGTTAGTTCCTGAATCTAGGTCAGATGCCCTAATCTGGATGACTCTACTTCCTCCAGGCAGGTTTTCAACAATAAATGCCTCGTAGGGATTGGATTCCAAGACTGGGCTATTATCATTTGCATCTTTCACTTGGATGCTAACATCTACAGAAGCTATCACCTCGTAGTCATCGTGAGCACACCTGGCAAGGATGGAAAACTGATACCACTTAGTTGTCTCGTGATCAAGACTTTTCTCCAATTTCAATCTCCCACTCTGTCTGTCAATCACAAAGAACTCATCTCTATTACTTTCTGGAGTATTCCCTTTGATCAGGCTGTAAAGAAGAGTCCCGCTATGCTCTGCTCGGATGACATCTATTTCTGTTCCAATAGCCATGTCTTCTGAAACTGTGTAGGTATAAAATGGCTCTGAAAACTTTGGAAGCTGCGTTTCTGGTGGAAGGATTTTAACATAGACTGGAACAACAGATTCTTTTGGTGGAGACCCATTATCCACAGCTCGAACAAAGAAAGTGAAGACCTCATTTTCTAAGCCAATTAAGCTTTCCTTTGTGGTAATTATGCCAGATAATTTGTTAATTTCCAAGTTTTCCTTAACACTTTCAGAATCTGCTTCGATGGCATAAGTGACATCGGCATTGGATCCCTCATCAGCATCACTTGCAAAAACTTTAATGACTGACGTCCCTTTGGCAACATTGGATCTGATGTTCACTTCATACTTGGTCGCTCGAAACTGTGGTGCATTGTCATTGTCATCTGTAAGGATGACGTTAATGGTGCAGAAAGCAACTTTTCCTCCAGCATCCTTAGCCATTAAGCGAACTGAGATGACTTTCTCTGCTGGGGTCTCCCGGTCAAGTTTTTCCAACGTAAATATCTGTCCTCTCTCATTTGTATAAAATCTGTCTTTGGCGAAGTCATTGACAATATGGTAAGTAATGTGACCATAAATACCAGAATCCCTATCGGTTGCTTTAACCTCAGTCACCAGGGTATGTAAAGGAGCGTTTTCAGCCAGTTCCACTTCATATTCATTTTGAAGAAAGACAGGACTGTGCAAATTGCCTCCAATTACAGTTACATGGACCTGGGCTGCACTTCTAAAAACCCCGTCAGAAACAGAAATATTAAGATTGTAAAATGGCTTCAAGGTGTGCCGGCGCAGATTTGAAAGCGTGATAATCCCTGTTTTGCTGTCAATGACAAAATTTTTATGATCATTGCCAGACAGAATGGAATATTCCAACTTGTCTAGATCAGAACTGTCTGCATCATAAGCTCTCACACACATCACAAAATGCCCATGTGTGGCATGCTCGCTAATTTGGGCTTCATAAATCTGCTGGTCAAAGAGCGGTGGATTATCATTGAGGTCAGTGACATCTACCGTGACAATCACGTCGCTGCTCAGGGGGGGCATGCCTCCATCAATAGCCCTTATAAAAATCTTGTGCTGCTGGAACTGCTCGTAATCCAAGGTTCTAATGAGTGAAATGAGACCAGTGCTGCTATCTATGTGGAAATGATCATGACTCTTGCTATGATTTCCAAACATCTGGTAGGAAATTCCTCTATTGGGTTCTGAATCAGAATCTGTTGCTCTAACTTGAATGACAGATGTTCCAATTACAGATGCCTCAGACAGGGTTGTAGTATAAGACTGCTGAACAAACATAGGAGGGTTATCATTAATGTCTTCCACTATTATGTCAACAAATACTTCAGCATGAGCACCAGTCAAGGAGTCTGTTGCTCGTACACTCAGTTTATATGCTGGGTGGGACTCGAAATCCAGAGGGGCTATGACATTTATAACTCCAGTATTGAAGTTAATAGTAAACTGGCTAAAAGGATCTCCATCTGTGATGCTGTAGAACACTTTCAAGCCTTCTGGACTGTTGGCTTGTATGTGGACAACTGGGCTGTGCATTTGGATATTCTCTGGAATCTCTGCACTATAGAAAGGTTTCTCAAACACAGGCATGGCTTTATTCATAACAGTGATTGGAACTATAACTTCAGCAGAAAAAGCTGGGTTTCCTCTATCTTTTGCAACCACTGTGACAAGATATTCTTTATTTAAGGTATCAAGTTCAAATTGCTTTTTCAGGGAAATTTCACCTGAGGGTCCAATTTGGAAGTGGTCGTGATGCTCCTTAAGGAAGTAGTGCACTTCCCCATTTCTGCCGCTGTCTCTGTCTACAGCGGTAACATAGCGAATGACATGGCCCACTTCAGTGTCCACTTTAACAACAGCATAGTAGGGAAGGTTGACAAACACTGGCGCATTGTCATTCTGGTCTTCTACAGTGACTTTCACGACAACATGGGCCACTGCTGAAGGCTTATGTTCTTCTGTCACTTCTACAACCACATCAAATGCCTCCTGCTGTTCACGATCAAACGGTATGCCCGTGGTTGACAGCACTCCTGAAGTGCGGCTGATTTTAAATCTACGATCTGGGTTAAGGATCTGATAAAACAAAGGCTCATTGATTGGATTCCCAATAGCCGTAATGACAGCTAATGTTTTGGCTTCGGTGGAGTTCTCTTTCACTACTGCGGAGTAGAAGTCTTGGGTAAACTTTAGTTGACTCTCTTTGCTTTCTTTCACATTAATTTTCACAGAGGTAAAGCTGGCAAATCTGCCATCAGAAGCTCGAATGGTTAACTCGTAGCGGCTCCTTAACTGAGTTGTGTTTTGTACGGTTATAGTGCCAGTCTTGTAGTCCATAAAAAACTTCTCTCCTATGTTGCCTTCGGTGATGGAGTATATGAGCTGTGAGAACGCACTGGAATCAGCATCTGTAGCATTGACTGTGATGACTTTTACTCCTCTGTATGTTGGCAACAGAAGAGATGCTTCGTATAATGATTTGGAGAACACAGGAGGGCAGTCATTGATGTCAATTACATGTATAGTCACATTAGCCACATATTCAGCAAATAAACGTGGTGTTCCCATGTCATGTACTTGTACGGTAAAGTGAAAAACACTTGTTTCTTCATAGTCCAAACTTAGTACTGTATGAATAGCACCAGTGCTAGAATCGATAGAAAAATATTTGTGCACAGATGGTTCGACAATGTGATAAACAAGCAAAGCATTTGATTCTGTATCAGCATCAGTTGCTCGAACCACTAGTGGGACATTCCTGTCTGTTAGGACCACACTGTTGATTGAAGCTGATTCGCTAATGAGTCCTGAATATTCTGCCTGCATAAAAACCGGCAAGTTGTCATTCTCATCCTGTAGATGCACTAAAACAGTGGTGTTAGCAGACAAGCCAGCCATGTTGGTTCCTTGGACTATCAATGTATAAATGGGCAAAGTTTCAAAGTCCAGTGCTTTCTGAGTTATAATACTTCCAGAATGTGGATTAATATCAAAAGCATCACCTATATTTCCATCTTTGATTTCATATACCACTGATGATTGACTGTGGGCTGTAACCATTCCGACAAAACTCCCAATGCTAATAATTTCACTAATTTCAACAGAGTATTCTTTTGATGTAAACTTAGGAGAGGCATTATCAGCAACTGTGACAAAGATGTGCACTGAAGTAATTTCACTCATTGGTGGATTGCCTTTATCTGTAGCTTTTACCATTAAGTCATATTCCACTTGGTTACTTCGATCTAATTCTTTGGCGGTTTTTATAGAGCCCAAGATGGGATCAATTGTAAAAGAATTTCCAATATTTCCTAGAAGGGAAACACACAAACACACACACAAGTTAGAGAAAAATACAAGGAGCAACAGAAGTAATAGTTGGAAAAATTACTTTGTACCTAAAGCCCAAATTCTCTCTCTGTTGGCTGAACTGAAAATGTATTGTGGAAGACATGGTTTTCCTTCCATAAAGCAATTGAGTTAATTATTTTCAAATGGTCCCTTCAAAATCCTTCTGGAACATATTTCTATTTTCAGCATGTCATTTGCAAATTCTCAAGATTCTTATTCATTATGAAAGGGAAGGTTTACATTCACTAAGGAAATTTATATCATGCTTCAAGAGAGTTGTCCCTTATTTTAAATATTCAGGGAATTGAGAAATAATTTTGGGTAATCCACCCTATTTACAGGTTTTGAAGATTTCACCAGTATTCCCTTAACTTTTTTTCAGGTCAATTTATCATGTTTTCAATGGTTCTCAACTAGGGATGATTTTGCTTGCAAAGGACAATGTCTGGACACACTTCTGGTTGTCAAAACTTGGAGGGAGAAAGTGCCACTGGCATCTAGTGGGTAGAGACCAGGGACACTGCTGAATATTCTCTGATACACAGGAAAGCCTTCCACAACAAAATTTTTTTCTGGTCCAAAATGTCAACAGTGCTGTAGCTGAGAAACACATGACTAGAACAGATTGTTTTGCCTCCTTTTTTTTGGCCCTTTTTAGGATATACTATACAGAGGATTTTTTGTGTGTGTGTAGAACTGGGGATTGAACCCAGGGGCATTCTACCTCCAAGTTACACCCCCAGTCCGATTTGTTTATCCTTTATTTTGAAACAGGGTCTCACTAAGTTGTGGAGGGCCTCAATAAGTAGCTGAGGCTGGCCGTGAACCTGCTATCCTCCTATCTCAGCCTCCCAAGAACTGGGATTACAAGCGTGCGCCACCACGCCCAGCCTATATAGAGATTTAACTGTAACTCAATGCCACAATATCCCATAGTTTTGAGTCTTTTGAAGAAACCAGTTCTCTATGGCCTTTTTAGATAGATCAGTGTGAGGGTACTTAGGTTGGACCCATCCACAAGCCCCTTTTCTGTTTCATAAACAAGCATTCAGAATTCATTATTCTAGTCACAGGACTGATTTTCCCCGAATGAAATTACACTTTCCCCAAACAAAGTCCATTTGCCACTTAACTGCTTTCTCAAATTCTTCTTCCTCTGGGTTTGCAATCAGTTTGGCAACTTACAGACCAGAACTATTTAGTGTGATCTGCAAACCAGGGAATTAGCCAAACACTTCTTTCTCTACATCATTAACAGTAAACACTTCCTCTATAGTCTTCATTTCCTTCCTTTAATACATTTTCCAAAAATTCATGACAATTTTTTGAAGCCAGACCCAGCCTGGTTTTCATTAAGTCTGCCTGGCTCTGCATCCAGGCCCCAAGGCACTGCCTCAGTCCACAACAGGGAGGAGGCCCGGGCTGCTCCAGGCCCTGAGGCTCTGGGCTGAACCCTGGCCCGAGAATGGGGTCCTGCTGCCTCTGCCAGGCTACTCAGACGCTAATTTCCGGCCTGTCTGTATTTAGGAGAGTCAATGCTCCCAGATTCCCTCTCACTGCCTTTTAGGCAGTCATCAGAACTCAGAGATCCTTCTCTCATCCTACCTGTGCATCACCTTCACCTTCCAAAATTATGACAGGCTGACCGGCCTGACGTGGAGGAACACAGTAAGCTTTGGCAGCTGCCCAATCTCCACCCCTCAGACTTTCCTTTGCACTTATAAAGCAGCTGTCCTGACAAAGTTCATATTCATCATCATATGTATTTCTGCCTTATTTTCTATAGTGAAATCTTATTTTGCCAGTAAAGTTTCAAACACGCATGCCCTCAAATGAAGAAATGAATTAAGTTTCTTGGTGCTGAAGCACGCAGGCTGGCAGTATCACAACGCCCCACTTCCTGCACAACTTGTTCTGAACCTCCAGCTACACGGGGATCCGCTCTGCTCCTCCATCAGGAGAGCACACTCCCCTCAGGGCACCTGCTTGGTGTGTCCTCTCTCAGAACAGGCTTCCCTGGCTCTTCTCAA
The DNA here is from genome assembly GCA_004027185.1 of Glis glis. Lineage (NCBI taxonomy): Eukaryota > Metazoa > Chordata > Mammalia > Rodentia > Gliridae > Glis > Glis glis. The sequence goes on along the minus strand of PVJS01000720.1, from coordinate 86,253 downwards.
TCCTCTTCACTCATGTCTTCACTCACTCATTTCTTCACTCAACTCATTCATTCATGAATGACCCCACTTGGTGCGAAGGTAAGGCCTTCCTTGACCTCTGTATTCAGTATGACTGTTTCTGTTCTTTACCCTGCTTTTTTATAGTGTGTATAACAACCTTGCTCTTTATCAACCGTGTGAAATTCAGAAATATCTTTGTCATCTGGAGTATCTTGACTTTGATAAAGATGGCTCTGAGTTTGACACTGATATCAAAAAGGATAAACAGGAACCCAGCTAGTAGTTTAATATATGGATCCCCCACACCTATGTAAAGGCAGAAAGCATCAGATTTCTAGAGGGGAAAGCAACATCATGTTTTTGCGGAAAAACAATGAGGGCTGCTGACTGGGATAAGCACGCACCTGCTAAAAGGTACATTCAACAAACCCTGAAATACAAGTATGGTATTTATGAACCAATTAACATGGCAGTGAGTAACAGAAGTTTGTACCAGGCTACTGGCTTATTAATTCGCGTTAGCAGAACTATTAGAATCTTAGATTGTTCTCTGTATTTTAACAGGGAAGTTATCTGGACAAACAAGCCAATTGTTGCTGTTAAGCTACCACTAAATTATATATCTCCCTCACAGAGCAAGTAAAGGAGATGTCCAGGGGCATCTCTTTCTTCCCATAGTTGATGCACTGTACATGTTGAGTAAGGGTGTGCTGCTACCAGTAAGGCAACCTCTACCAAGCTTCAATTGCAATTACATTTAACCTACAATTGGAGAAGAAAAACAATTCTAATCAATAAATATATTTACTGAATGTCTTCTACTTCCAGGTGTTTTAACAGTAGTGAAGTAGTCCTCTAATAATATACTTTCCAATATAACATAAAGAGAAACAAACTTCATACAGCCCAGAGTGTGGCACTGATATGTCTCTGGTGCATAACCCAACCCTTACTGAAAATATCGCTTAATTAAATTCCTTTTTCCCTAAAGACTTCTAATCAGACCAAACCTTTTGCTCAATAAATTGCTGCTAATTAAACATGCAGCATTACGGACGGAATTTGCAACTAGTCCTTTGAACTTTATTAAATGTAATCTGACACAAATTAGAAGCAGCTGATTATGAATAAACTACTAAATGAAAGGCAGTATGAACCTTTTATAGTTCAGACTATACCAAATGACACACACAATTCTAGTGTATTTTAATGGCACTGATTTCCTACTAAATAATTGTTTAGCTTAATTTTACATTAACAAAACTATAAAAAAAATCTTAGAAGTCCTGATTCCACATTGGAATAGTCCGTTGGTACCATCTATTCTTTGAGGGGAGATGAGAGTTCCATTCTTAGAATACCGAATTACTAATCCCATCAGTCATTACAAGCATTTGAAGAATGCACATGCCTTTACTCAGACACCAACAATCATATTTTTACCACCCAGTTGTTGAAAATTATGTGAAAGCTAAGGAAAAGTTTAACATTTTCTCCTACATAAACCCAGTCGGTTTGTCTATGACAAAATTACTTTATTGAAATGCTCAGGCATGCACAAATGGAATGCACTGTTTTTCTAACTGAAAATTCCTGAACCAGTGGAAAAACACTTCATTTTTATTCAAGGAACTAACTATACTACAATGCATTTTAACACTGCAATCACAGGCAGTATATAAAATCTTATTTGTGAGTAATGAACTCAATTTGGTCATTTTAAGGGAAACAAATGAAATCTCAACTATGTAAAGAAATAAAAACAGTTTAACCACATAAAGCAGACTGGTAAATATTTGTCAAAATTACTCTCCATTACTCAGATTTTTGTTATATGGTCTATAGATCATCTACACTGCTAAGGAATCTTATGCCTGGGAGAGATCACTTCTAAATAGGTAGACCTCTGGACTTAGCAACAACAGCAGCAATAAAAAAAGTCAAGTAAAGTGGAAGACTTCAATTCTCTAAAACCATTACAAAGACAGAAGAACGAGAGACTGTACTTCCTGTACTAACAATGGCAATGAGGAAGGTGGAAAGCTAAACTGCCTTCTCAATATTCATCACTCCTCAGAGGATGTAGGATGAGTAGGGAAAGTCCCAAAGCAATGTAATTTCTAACTGTGTGGTCGTGTGCTCTAAAGCAGAATTCTTTTAGAACATATACATTTGTGGACCAATGATAACCAGTACCTATCAAGCACAAGCTTGAATACTCTGAACATCGCACCTGATACATATATAAGCTTAAGTAGGCCAGGGAATAAATAAATAAATAAATAAATGAGAGAATGGCTGCATAAAAAAAGAACAAAAACATTTCACATTGCCATGACTGCTTCTTGATCATCATCCTTGTTTTTACTGGCAAGACCCTGGATCTCTTGCCAGATCACACCTAGAATCACACAGGCCCACGGTTCGACTTGGCCTTCTTGGCCAAGGTTGCCTCGAGTCCAGTGACAGCAAGCCCCTCAGCCTTTTCTACATTTCTTCTGGTTCAGACCCCACTCTGTGGCCTACTGCAACAACCCTGTTCCACTTATGAAACTAAAAAGTACATGGGGGTATACGTTGGGGGAGTGGAGCTAAACTCCCCCAGTGGGAAGAGAGGATGGACACTTTTCTTCTGAGAACTGACCCAAAAAGGATTTGATAAGCCAGCACTATGTCATGGAATTTCTAGCTCAGCTCCAAGAGAAAATACTGACTCTCTGACTGGAAAGTTAAATGTTAAATCATTAGGCCACCATTTTCCTGAGTGTTTCATAGGGAATCAATAGTTTAGAGGTTAAAATATTTCAGAAATATTTAATTGGTCCAAGTTTTCTTTTCTTTAGGACTTTTCAATCTTGAATTATGTTAATATTGTGAAACTCCAAGAACTAGTGGAACCCAAACTTATTAGTATTTGATCACTGCTCTCTGCTGGGTTAAAACTAAAAAGAAAAAGGGGGGAAAAGGCTTTTTTTTCCTAATGTGTAAAAGGGTAGCTAAAGATCGATTTAAGCAATTTTTGCAGTGATACACATACATGCTTTGATACCTACAACTAATTTAAGAAAAGAAATACTCTTTAACAAACACAAAGTTAAAAATTGAGTGTTTCAAAAATTACCTGATTCAATTGAGTACTGCACTTCAGCATTTTTCCCTTTGTCCTTGTCCAGAGCTGTAACCTGCAACACAACTGAGCCCACAGCTGCTGATTCATAAACCCGCCCTTCATAGGAGGAACTGGTGAACCATGGGGCATGGTCATTTGTGTCGCTGACATTAACGACAATCCTTGCAAAGTTGCGTTTTACGGGGACATCCTGATCCCGTACCTAGAAGAATACACACATCATCAATCCTATTGGGGTTTTCCTTCTCATGTGTTAAAAATCATTGTCACTCTCAAACACCTGGAACCTTTTAGGAACCAAATGGAGACAGGAGAACAAGGAGATGCCATACCATCACTGTAAGAACATGCTGGTGAATGGCTTCATGATCAAGCTTTTCAGAAGTATAGAGAGCGCCAGTTGCAGGGTCAAGACGAAACTTTTTGAGACTCAATGGGTCTATACTACTCTGCAGAGTGTAGATTAGTTTGTTTTTCTCATCCTTATCCATAGCACTGATCTGCAAAATTTCTGTTTCTGGCGCTGTGTCTTCAGGAATAACAACTTCATATTTTGATGTAGAAAACTGAGGACGGTGGTCATTTGTATCTATTACTTTGATGAATACCTATAATGAATAACAAAATGACTCACATAATAATCCCAATTTTAAAAATCACATACACTGGAAATACCTGATATTTTAGTGAAATGAAATACAAATATGAGAAATAAAAGCAATGAAAATCTAGAATAAAAATACCTTTAAATTTTTTTCATTGATATATTACTTATTAAAAATATGAGTAAGAAGCCGGGCATGGTGGCACATGCTTATAATCTCAGTACTTGGGAGGCTGAGACTGGAGGATCCGGGTTTGTGGCCTCAGCTACTTAGTGAGGCTCTCTGCAACTTAGCGAGACCTTGTTTCCAAATAAAGAATAAAAAATAGGGCTGGGGGTGTAGCTTGGAGGTAAAATGCCCCTGGGTTCAATCCCCAGTACCGCCAAAAAAAAAATATATATATATGAGTAAGATAATGAAGACCTCCTTAAGTCCTTAAAACTAACTTTGGAGATATGATGTTTTTCACACTTAACACTTCTTTCTGAAATGTAAACTTAATTTCTCTTAGGTCTCCACACAGGAGACCTTTGTAGGTTACTCATAGAAACAGCATAGAATTTATGGAAGACTCCTTTCCTACCTTAGATCTGAATCTGTAACTACTAATTTACTGAGGATAGTGAGATATGGTTATGCTACATAACTTTCTCATTCCATCTTGAGACTTCAAATTCCTGTTAAGATTTTAAATATATAAAAAGAAACATTAGAAATGCTTTGGGACTGGGTTTGTAGCTCAGTGGTAGAGTGCTTGCCCAGTATGCATGAGTTCCTAGGTTTAATCCCTAGCACCACCAAAAAAGAGAAAAAAAAAACGATTTTAAATCATCATATTTTTGTAAGTTCAAATCTTATATATAACTAGTAAATATCTTTATCTCCTGAAAGTAATTTAAATATATTGAAAAGAAAAACTCTCTTAAATATGTTAATATAAAACAAAAGCTCTAGAGATAAAAAGAGCAGATTTTGAAAAATTCATGCCTATGGTAAAACAAATCAACAAAAAATATTTCTTGACAGTGGATTAATTTTTAGAATAAAAGGTGTACAAGACATAGTGGAAATCAGTATCAATCACAAAAGATATTTTATGAGCAAGAAACCTAATCTTCACGGGCTTCTACAGAACAAAGGAGTTTGTTAGTCCGAGTGGCCAAGAGGCCTGAGGCCTAGCAATGCACAGGTACAGCTGTGGATCCCACTGGTGCAGTCATATGAACAGCGGCCGTTTCATGAGACCATAGCAGAGTTCTCACGAGACACTGCAACATCAATGACAGGATTGTGGACACTAAATTTTACATAAATACATTCATCAAATAATAGAACAAATTTATGTGCAAGTTATATAAACTTTTAAAACTACAGATGCCTCACTGCAATTTCTTATAAATCAAATCATGATATATTCATTTCCACTATAAATTTAAATTTTTTACCATGGAGTAGATATTGGGAAGAGAAGTTTAATCCTACTCCACTATCAATTATTCACTATTAAACAGAAATAGCTGAAAGCAAAAACAATCCATTTTAACAAGGCAATTTAACTAAAACATATTGATAGGGCACTTAAATGCTCAGCAATTGCCTACATAGGACTGAAGGTGTAAAACGTGTGCAATAGTCCCTGCCCTCATGAAGCTTTCAAGCTCACCAGGCAATGTCTTGCGCCCACAAAGCCTAATCATGGCTCCGATGTCATCAAGTAAGTTTTTAAGAGTCCAGCAACTGGCAGGGACATTCAAAAAACAAGAAAGAAGAAGCATTTTGTTTGAGTTGGTTTTAGGTTGGTAGGTGAATGTGGACTGGGAAGAGCTTGGTCAAGGACATGAAAGCAAGAGGAGAGATCCAACACCCTATCTTTTAGAAACTGAAGAGAAAGACTTGGAACTAAGGGATATATAGTAAGGCAGCAGGAAGAATGTGGAATCAAATATGTATAGCCTTGACTCCCAAGACACACACACACACACACACACACACACACACAGGTGTGCGGGCATGCGCATGCACATACTATATTCTCTGAACCTTTTGATCAGTCAGGTAGACTATTCTGGTAGCAGGCAGCACAAGATGAGTTGCAGTGACAAAGAATGGAGAGAGGAAGGTAAATCAGGTGTCGGGAAGGTGAGGGAAAAGAGCCCGAGGTGGTTGTGCTGATACACAACAACTACCATGAGTACAGGCAGGGTGACAAGCCATAGGAGCTTTAAGAGCAAGCATTCTGTGTCATGTCTCTTAACCCTCATAAAAACTGTAAGGATGATTATCACTATTCCCATTTTCCAGAGAAAAATGGAAGTAGAGAGAGGGTTAGAGCTTGCTCAAGGATAAAAGCAAGAGGAGGAGATGAGATTCAAACCTAGTTGCCTGCGACAGAGCATGCAATATTCATGCTCGAGAGAAAGTGAAAGACAACATGAAAGCAATGCTATTTCAAAGCAAGAAAGAAACGTTGACTGGATTTGGTAAGTTATCTGGAAAGACAAAGCAAAGTGGCTCAACTTAAGGCTGGTTGGCATCCTAAGCAGAAAACCACAGGGCAGGAAAGCAAGGAGAGGAGCGGCTTCCGCAGAGCAGTGGCAACTTCACTGCCCCCTTCCAGCTCCCACACTGCGGAAGACGACACCCTGCTTGACCCACGGCGCTCTCCCAATGTCTCCGAAGACTTCTTAAATCTGGCATCTGCTGCTACTGACCTGAACACATAAAATCTGTTCTGCTGGTTCCTGAGTTTTACCTACAAACCCAAATCTACCTTGCTGTGTTCCAGGGCCTTATCAGCACAGTTCACATTTCTGTGTTCCTCTTCGTGTGGATCTGCTGCTCTGCTCTCTCCCAGATTCGTATCTCCCTGTTCTCGGTCCCAGACTAGAAACCTAAACCTAATTACTGATTGTTCCCTTTGTCCCACCCCGTGATGGGTCAGCCTGGGCTCTGTAACCATTCTCTTATATTCTGACTAGTTTTCCTTGATAGCAATTCACTAGGAATTATCAGGACCTTTGGAAAATGACTCAAAATAAGTTACAGAAGTATAAATGAATGGTTGAAATTTAAGAGGAAAGAAAGCTAGAATATATTTGCTGGGTTTTATAAAAATTTTAGTGGATGTACACCATATTTTATACTAAACTTCTAACTCTACTAACTAAAAATGCAATTGTGGGGAAGGTGGTGCATTGCTAATTATTCACTTATTGATAAATGCTACAGGTGAATGTACTACTGGTAGCACTGAGAATGCTTGGCACACAGGGAGATTTCCACTGCTTATTAAGTTCCTGTTGTTAGATTTCTGGTTATACTCTTTAAACCTTTCTCTTAGAATTATCCTGCTTGATTTATTACAATTTTCCCCCAGTACTGACGATTGAACCCAGGGTGCTCTACACTGAGCTATACCCCCAGTACTTTTTATTTTTTATTTTGAGACAAAGTTTCATTAAGTTGCTGAGGCTGGCTTCAAACTTGCCATCCTCCTGCTTCAGCCTCCCAAATCACTGGGATTACAGGCATGTGCCACTACACCCTCTGTATTTATTACAACTTTTGATTCTCCCTTTCACGCCCTAAAGTTTAACTTCAGGGCTTATTTTTAAGGAGAGAGAAAATTAATTGATTCTGCATGTTTCTGGAATGAGAACAGGCATCAATGAAATGGAAATTTTAATACAGTACTAGACCTTTTACATGGCAATCTCAAAATGAGCCCAGAAGCCTACTGTATGGCATACAATATTAATTTTATATACATTAAAAGTCACAAATATTAGGAGAAAAGCGTAAAATATTATCACAACTGGCTTTAAGTTATCTACTCATTTATTAATTAAAAATACATCACAGTCTAGACTTTTCATTCTTTAAGGCAAGTAAATGATGTAGCAGATAATATGTCTAATTTAAGATGTGAAATAGTATAATCTAAAGATATGAAAATGGAACTCAGAAGCATATTATTCTCTAACCTTTCACTTCTTCCTTTTGAAGGACATATACATAAAATCATATTCAAGCCTTTAGCTTCTACCGCCCTCACGCTCGCTCCAAGGTGGCAGGTTTTTTGCCTTTTGTTACCCACTATTCAGCTTCCCAAACAATACCTGACATGTTCAACAAGTATCTGTCAAATGAATATATGAATGAATGAATGAATGAATGCCTCTCTGTCTCCTCCTGAAACCCCACAATGATTCTTCACCCAAGAATGCTCCTTTGGGAAGTTACAGTAGCCCATACTAAGGATCAGAGAAAATTAACAAGGAAATTGAATTTAATTTTTAGGGTTTTAACATTGAAGTTTGAAAGCTGAGCAATCTGGTCTTGTCTTAATCATCAGATAGGAACAAATAAAGGATTAAAGGAATTGTTAGAACAATTTTATCAGTCATTTTTATACAACTTTAGTTAGCCAAGGGGGAAATTTAAAAAAAAAGTGATTTAAAAGATTAATCACTTTAATCAGCTTTCATGAAAATGACTTGTACAATTCCCCATCACTGATACACTCTACATTAATATAGTTCAAATGTAATTATAAAATTAAGAGGATTTTGATGCCATAACAACAGTGTGGTTCGATCTTAAGTCTTCTGTAAGAATTTTTATAGCTGCTTAATTACAGGCAAAACACAAATCGGGATTTGCAGTTAATTTTCTTTCTCCAAATAAATATTCTTGGTATGCATGTACATAAACATCAACATACTAACTTCTGACTTTAGAACCTCAACGAGCAAAATCAACTGCTAGTATTGTCTGTGGACCTCAGAATTAACCCCAACCCTCCTCTGCAAAACGTCACTACTCACTTACCTGAGTGAAGATAGCAGTGGTTCCATCTGTGGCCTCCACTGTGAGGTTATAGTCTGAGTGTTGCTCTGCGTCGAGAGGTTTGGCAACAATGATGGTTCCGGTGCCTTTGTCCACGTCAAAGTGACTGTCATAGTTGCCACCTAGTTTAAATTAGGACAAACAAGAGAGTTAAAACAGGTCACAGGATGAAAATCTGTCATTCATTTTGAGGCGTCCTAATACTTAGTGGCAGTGAAAACAGACTCAATATTAGAACAACCAAAATGATTCCAAAGGGCCAGCATTTTGAAAGGCAAGCAAAGAGTGGCCAATTAGAAAGATAACGCCTGTAAGGCAAAAACGAACCGTAACTGGCAAGGAAGCCACGAACTAAGGAAGCAAGAAAGCAACTCGGAAAACATGAGAACACACTGGTACTGCATACTTCCAATCTGCTTCTTCAGAGGTTCTCAATATTAATTTATATTTCAGTAGCTATATGAAAATATCACTGGCCCTTCAAAAGTTTAATTGTTTAAAGTTTTTTGCAGCCGGGCACGGTGGCGCACGCTTGTAATCCCAGTACTTGGGAGGCTGAGACCAGAAGATCCAGGTTTGCGGCCAGCCTCAGCTACTTAGTGAGGCCTCCGCAACTTAGTGAGACCCTGTTTCAAAATAAAGAATAAAAAACTAGGGCTGGGGGTGTAGCTCGGAGGTAGAAGCCCCTGGGTTCAATCCCCAGTACCACAAAAAAAAAAAAAGATTTTGTGATATTTTGAGCCTTCTACCTTAATAACTATTAAAAACAAATGTTAACTTGGAAAAATGTAGTAGCAGTTAACTCTAATCAGACCTGGCTTATTATAAATATATAAAATTTTTTTTCTCATTCTTATCAAACAGAGCTTAATGAAGCAGAAGTTTCTGTCCAATTAATACTACCCAAATGTATGGCTACTTATATTCTAAACAAAATTCTCTTCAAATCCATTGAACTTGAGATGCTTATAGCAAATAATGAAATGAAATGGAATGAAAATAAGGCTTGACATGATGATGAAGTTCTATTACTACATCCAACCAAAAAGCAAAACAACATACACACAAGCAAGGTTTTAAACCAAACCTAAAACTACGGATCTAGGGATGATCAAAAGTCAACATGTTTGCAATAGGAATGGGTGACCACGTGCACACTGTGAAAAGAAAAGGCAATGAAAAATGGTCAATGGAAATAAAGTCTCAGAAAAATCCATGCTTTTATCTTAGATCTCATAATCTGAGGCAAATTATGTGATCTCAGCAGATACCTTCTGCTGTACAGTTCAGGTCACAAGTCATCTGAAAGATGTAAAAAACTTCTCTAGCAAGTGTATCTTCTGGCACAGCCAAAAGAAGCAAGCAAGCATGGAAAACAAGCACAGGAGAAGAACAGTCAATCAAACCAGTTCCACACACAGTAAGAATTCAACAGTGAAGTCAGATACTGTACAACAGCACCCTGTTCATCTGGAAATGTGATAAAAGTTAAGAGAAAGCACATGAACTACTTTGACTGCAAGTTAACTATGAAAATAAATGAGCTCTTTTCCCTTAAAATTAACTGTAATGGTTTCAGAGATGTCAACAACTTCACAAAATGACCAAAATTGGGGGAAAGAGCCCAACCATTTAGTGTGAAAGTTCAAGAGGCAAAGTCTATACTCCGTCTACCCTGTGATTCCCGCAGCCTGTATCCCACCAGCTCCAACCTTCTGAAACAGCATTTGGGGGTAACATGGCTAAGGGGTGGAAGAGGGAAGAGGGATATGACGTTTCAACTGGAGATGAATCGCAACACATACTGTTGATCTTAAGTAGCCTTGTAATTAAAATATTATGAAGAAACAATAAAAACATCTAAGATGTCATTCTAATGTAAATTTTAAAAGTATGTTGAATAGGGTATTACATTCAATGTTCGAGGTAAATTAAATGAAAAAAGGGGAAGAATTGAGTTAAGCATGTAAATTATGTAAGAAGGTAAATTAATCTAATGGACTCTGTTTCCTACTAAAAAATTAGGTAAATAAAACTAAAAAGCCAAAGCTGACACTGTAATTTTTAAGTTATACAAATCAAAATGTGTAAGCTTATTCCCCATTCAACATTGACATGACAGTCATCTAAGCATTGCTACTTCAAAATCTGTAGGCTTATTCTTTATTCAATATTGACATGTGACAGTCTTTACCTAAACATAGTTACTTGAAATGTTCTAATCATAATCACTAAAAATAATGTACCATATGTTACATATATATAGAATTAAAGCTGGGCACAGTGGCGCACAACAATAATCCCAGTACTTGAGAGGCTGAGATAGGAAGATCACAGGTTCAAGGCCAGCACAGTCACTTAGTGAGATTCTGCTTCAAAACAAAAAATACAAAGGACTGGGGTGTATAGCTCAGTGGTAGATTTTCTGGGGGTTCAATTCCCAGTTCCACACACAAAGTAAAAATTTGGACCAAAACATTTAGGTTTCTCTGTAACTTCCTGATGTAACTAAAGAAATAATAATAACTTTTTAAAAATACTAATGACTTGGTGGATAGAGTACCCTTTTAAAATTAGTGCATAGTTATTATACAGTTAGGGGGGTTCATTGTGGCATGTTTATACATATTTTAAATAAGTTTCATATATGTTGTACATTGTGAAAAATTGTACAATCAAGATATTATAGTTTAAAGCAAATTCTACACCCATCAATCTTATTCCAATTTAAAATTCTAATATGTGCACAAAAATCAGAAACCCATATGAAGGTTTCTCCTCAGTGTGACCTATACAAGCACACGGAAAATGATGAGCATTACTTACCAATGATGTCAAACCAAAGAGGTGTTCCAGGAGGCTCAACCGATATTACTCCAATCATATGAGCAACTGGGTCACTTTCCATTACTGTAAAGGTGAAAAATGATTCTTCAAATGAAATTGGCTCTGGGGAAGGCTTGGGTTTGGAGATCCATTCAATATGGAGTCTAGTGGTTGATGACTTTTGAGGGCGACCATTATCAACTGCCTTAATCTATAAAATACGAACAGAAGGGATAAAAACAGCCAGTCAAAAGACACATCCCATAACTGAAGCACAGCCTGGTTGTCTTAAACTGAGTCAATTTCAAAATTTAACATTTGTATCTAAATATACCATGTGTTTAATGCTCTAAGACCAACTACTTCATGACCACATTCAACATAAATAAATAATAAGTGGTTGGAGTGAGAGCTGAAAAAGAAAAACAAAAAAACCTTAGTTATCAAACATAAAGCATTACCTAATTGTTGGGTCAAAAACACTGAAGTCATTTACTAAATACATATAAGATAATAAGAGATACAAGACTGGTTCATAGTTGAAGCGTGTAAGAAATTCAAAGACCATGATCTGAACTCACTGAAAGAATATCATAATCTCCAGCTGCAGAGAACTTTTTGGATGAAACCACACCAGTTTTGGGTTCAATAAAAAATTTGCCATGTTCATTTCCTTCCTCGATGCTGTAGGAGATTTCTGCATTGGGACCTTCATCTTTATCTGTAGCTATTACGCGATACAGAGGCTCTCGTTTGACGCTTCTTTCTCGTTCTGGTTTATCTCGCTCTGGGAGTCTGATTTTGTAGAACTTCTGCAGGAACTGAGGTTTGTTGTCATTTTCATCAAGGATTTTCACAATTACTCTTGCAATGGTTGATTTGGGGGGAGTACCATGGTCTGTCACAGTAACCTGTTTTGTAAAGGTAACAGATCAACAAATGTTTTTAAGATGTAAACACTGTCCTCCTAATGAGAACCAGCATTTGTATAAACTTCTACAGTTCACACAGCACTATGCTCCATACCATCTCCTCTCATCTGACAACAACTCTGTACAGAGGGAAGGCAACTTTTCCCAGTTTTACAGACAGGGACACAGGAATCTGGCAATAACCAATAAACAGCTGTTACTTCTTACTCTTTCCTGATCATGCAGTCTCTTCTCCTTGCACTATTGTAACTGTAAAGTTAACTTTCCCAAAATGTTAAACTACCAAAAACTTAATATTTTTAGGTCATGGAAGAGATTATACATAAAGATGCTGCTTTAAATATTTAGAGTCCTCTTAAAAAATACATTCTGTATACTTAAACTCTCCATACACTGCATTTAAAAACTGTCATTTTATGCTCCATTAATAAAATATGCTACCTCATCATTTTAAAATAGATGCTAAGTATTACACATTTAAATACTAGTAATCATTATTTTATTTTGTTTGCCTATTTCCTTGTACAGAAGTCTTTAATGCTTAGGGAGGTGAACATAAACATTTAAATTTAAGACCAACTTAACATTTTTAGTAAAAGGAATGTAAAGTAACTTCCATTTTAAGTAACTTACCCATGTATTAAGTTTAGGGATAAAGAGTGGAGCTCCTGGAGGACTGCACTAGTGACAGTTTCTGTATGTATGAGTCAATTTCATCCTTAAAAGTTCACATTTACAGCTATGTGTACATTAAAAGTAATGACCTCAAGTAATGATGATTCTCCCCTCACTCATACCTCCAATTTCCTTCCAAATTACTAAGATCCCACCAATGTTAATAGAGATGAAATTTCCCATGAAAAAATTTTCTCTTTGAAACTTGGTAGCTGTAAATCCTATTTATAAAAGTGTTAAATATATCCTGATGGTACTTGCCAAGAGTATTTAAGTATTTTTACTACTGACTTTTTCAGAATACAACAAAATAAAAATACTAATTTTAACCTTTCAAAACATTTTCTTTTGATCGGTTTTCATATGACTTTTACAAAAAAAGAAAAGCAAAAGAAGAAATAACAACCAAGAACTGTGCTTTTTAGTATTCACTGCCAAATGGTTCCCAAGCTTGGGTTCAATATCCAGCAGCATTTCCAACACTGTGATGGAAAAAGAACTCTCCTTTTCAAGATAGCCTGATCAATGCCAGCACTGACTCTTAAACTTGCCACCTCAAAAGGACTGCAGACCCATACACAGGATAGATAAGCAAACTACTACAAAACCTTATTTCCCAATAATGTCTTAATATTAATCTTCAAAGTCCTACATGTATCTGCTCCCACCCCACCTTTAACATTCATGGAGAAAAAGAAAAAAAAGTAGGGGGAGTGTTCTGGAGTGAGTTCTACAATTAATGTGAAACTTGCAGACAACCAGGGCAAGGGGACAGGAGCAAGACTTCAATGCTTATAACCTACTATGCTCAATATTCTGCCATTTGTTTATTTGCTTCAGTAGTCATGTCCTCCCTTCTGTCAATTCCTATAGTAAGCGAAGGAAAATTCAAAATTCTGCTCTACCATACAGAAAATAAATTCAAGGAAACGACATAACCTATGAAATAAAATCTCAGATGTAATACATGGCAAAATTATTAACTAGGAGAGCACTGTGAAGCTACCTTTTCTAAAGAAGACATTTAAACTCACGTACATAGATCTACTAGATAGCTATTAAAAACTAAGTATTTTACTGACAAAGTTGGGGAGAAATGAAATTAAGTAGACAGCATTATGAACAGCAATAATATAAACATAGAGGATTTAAAAAATCACCATTTAGAATTGTTTCTAGTATCCACCTTGTTAGAAGAGTTGCACAGGTCACTCATAATTAAAGGAAAGCACATGGCTTTTCCAAGTCTGGTTCCAATAATCAACGCTAGCTTTCAACGTGCAACAGAGAAACGTCATCAGAGGTATGGGTTTGTTCTGCCAGGTTTTCCTCTACCACAGTGCCTTTTTTCTTGGCTTCTCTGGGTTTTTAGACAATAGCACCTAGAGCACTGTTCACATTATACTCTACTTTCCTCCTCCACACTAAGCCGAGCCCTCATGCTGCAACCTATTTACGGTTAGCTGAAAACAGGTAAGCAGTAAGTGAGATGAAGCTATGCTTTTATTTTTTTTCCCCAAGGATCAGAAGGCATGTTGAATTAAACATGAGAATGAGAAGACTTTTTTAAAAGAGGATGTCTGACTTCAGTTTATATTTACTTTAGAAAATTTTAGAAAAAATTCAAACCAAAAAAACCCCATAGTTTTTTAAATGCATGATAATGCAATTATGCAAGAGTGAAAAAATCTGGAAACAAGCTAACTACAGTTCAAAAGGTTAAGCTAGATCTATAAATACCAGTATATTTCAAAAACATAATACTGAGGAAAAAGAAAGCAGAAGAATGTATACAGAAAAGTATCACTATTCCAAATAGCATCGTTGATAGCCAAATTTGCTGTGTGTGTCTATTTGTGCCTGTATAAAATACAAAAATTAAATAAAACTTATGACAGTGGTCATGTATTCTGGGGATGGAACTGGGGGGGATAAAGGAAACATGAGCTATATTCATGTTTCCTTTATTTTCCTTTTTATTTTTTATTTTTTTGCAGTACTGGGGATTGAACCCAGGGGCATTCTACCTCCGAGCTACACCCCCCACCCTATTTCTTATTCTTTATTTTGAAACAGGGTCTCACTAAGTTGCGGAGGGCCTCACTAAGTAGCTGAAGCTGGCCATGAACCCAGATCCTCTGGTCTCAGCCTCCCAAGTACTGGGATTACAAGCGTGCGCCACCACATCCAGCTATTTTCCTTTTTATTAATGACCAGAAGCTAATAACAACATATTAACAGCTATGAATACTGGTTAATGGGAGCAAGAGCCTTCTTTCTTAAGATATTTACAATTACAAATATTTAAAAACTAACAAAAAATAAAGAAGTGCTTACTTCTAATATATGTTCATCTTGCTGCTCTCGGTCCAGTTTCCTTGATGTAGTTGTGATGAGACCTGCAAAATGGTAAGAGTTTATTAATCCTCACAAAATAAGGTCAATTACAAAATAAGTCTGAGAAAATCTTTAATGTTGTCTTCAGAAAAAAAGGAGATTGCTAAAGAAATTTGGTATGGTTATTTAAAATAGCAGCAAACTTTATACTTTTTCACTTTAATGATTCTTGGAAAAAACAACAACAAAAGCAACAAAACAAAACAACAAAAGCCTACACTGCAGCTAGATACTAAAAATTTCCCCCAAACCACACTTATAAATTAAAACGGGCTCAAGAAATATGCTTCACACTGTGTAACATTGTGAAAATGCTGCTCAATGTGACAAGAGCTTGATTTTCATCAGTCTTAAAAACGTTTTAATCTCTTTTTTCCTATCAAAAGTTTACTACCCGCTTTTGACTATGGATTTAAGCAGTTCAAAAAATGATAAGAAATTAGTCCCACCTCATTGTCCTAATGTGCTCATCAAAAAGTTATTACCAATGATATCATATGGGGCAACAGCATAGGATGATCACAGCAAAATCCTCTGGCACTTAATCACTGACCAACAGCTTTGTGCAAATATCCATTAGCAAGTAATCTTCCCATTTGACAATTTACTTATGGCACACACGACTGCTAATAAAGGATTTCTTACATCCATATTACCAACCAATTCAATATGAAACCAAAAATTTACCTGACCTCCTTTGTAGGTTTGGAATTATTTATATATCCTATATGCTTCCTATTCATTCTCCTCTGTAACCGAGATGAAACACTGATTCCATTCAAATGCAATAAATTAAAAAGTTCTTCTTATCCATTTTAGCCTGACTGCTCCTATTTATTCCTTCATATCTCAGTGTAAACTCCTATCCCGGAGTCCCACTGCTGAGTTCTCTAAGCCCTTATATTTCTGTATCCTAAATAACATCAACCCATGTATTATGGCCACTCATTTTAAAATCTTCCTTTCTATAATGCAAAACTCAGGAGGGCAGAGTCTCCATCTTTCTTGGTTAGCTTGCTTAAGTCATTATATCTACTACCCTCAAAAAAAAAGAGTGAACCCCCCTTTTTTTTCTTAAAATGACCAGAAACTAACATTAAAAACTATTAAAATTAAAATGTATATTAGAATAAGAGAGATTTCTGAACCTGGAAATGATACAAATTTATAGTACATAGAGGGGCTAATAGAACCATTCATCATGTATTTACAAGCAAGATATGTCAGGTACTGAGACAGGTGGTCTAGGTGCTGGTGGGGTCCGACAGACTTTGAGGCACAGACTTGAAGTTCAGGGAAGTGGTCAGAGGCATACAGACAGATCTAGTTCACACTATGATCAAAGGAGAGTGTGTGAAAACTTAAGGGAATGCTGGGCCTACCAAAAAAAATGGGGGGGGGCAATCTTAAGCCTGAGAAGTAATGTACCTAGAAGAAAAACCCCAGTGTTTCAGAAGCCAAACGCAGAAAAACTTGAGGAAGTACCTCCTCCACATATCTTAGAGAGGCTTGAAAGAGAAGAGAGAGGCAGCAAGGAATTTCTAGAAACTGTATTTCATTTATGAAGGAGAGATTATTTGTCATGTTAAGACTGATCACATAAGTGACTGTAAACAAGAGAAAATAAAGTTTCAGACCTGAGCTAACTAATACGGTAGAACTACTAGCCTCATGGGACTACTGAAATTTAAGTTAATTAAAATTAAATAAAATTTAAAATTTGGTTTCTCTATCACATTAGTCATATTTCAAGAACTCAACAGCCACCTGGGCTAGTGATCTCATCATGGAAAAAGATGTGGGACATTCCCACCGTTCCAGGAAGTTCTACTGATCAGCACTGATCTGGACATGAAGTACAACTCACAAATCAAGGTCCCATAAGAAACTTGCAGGTCTGATTTGCTTTTCTGTGGAGAACATACAAGATATTTGAGATGACAAACAAACAGCCTTTCTTTCTAGATTCATAACACCCCTACCAAATGGAATCTTATCAAAGGTGCCCCAGTGTTTTTCTCTAATGCCATCGCCAGAGTCTGTGCTTGTGCCTCTTCTGGGGGCAGCGTAAGCGGGGGTGCTCCCTGGGGGAGGGGCAAAATCTGTGCTTCTTATGGAATTTTCCTACATCATGAACTCTGAGGAAACAAAATTAAAAACCTCAATAAAGCAGGAAGACACTAGGAAAACTGTGGGTGGGTTTCTTGGTCTTTTAGGTACACTTCATCTTAGAGCAATCAATCATACTGAGAGGTTACCACCCTTGGAAGATTGTCCAAATATTCCACAAATATCCCCCACTCTGCCCTGCCAAAATCAATCTATATTTACACTCACTCTCACCCTGGTGCTTTTACACATCTCATTCCTGCTAATCTTTCCCCATCCCTTGCCTATTTGACAAATAACCTATTTCAAAAATAAACCCAAATTATACCTTCTCCATGTACTTACTACATGTTATTTACCTTGTAGGTATGAACTATCCTAAGAATAATATTAACCATTTCTTTTGTTTCACACATTGGTGCTCATCTGTGATGTTTTTGGCTAAATACCAGAAAGATATATACTTGATAGGAATAGTATAGAATTTCAGTAGTCAAGATCAGGTAGCTAAGCCCAGTAAAGTTAATCTCTTCCAAGGTCACCTGCAAATCATTAACAAAGCCAGGATTAGAATTTAGTTCAATTGAGGCTCCAATGAGGTTTTCTTTTTTCTCCTCATACCAAACTGCAAAATTTACTGCATTATGTATGGTATTTCAACTCTCCATGAACTCTTAACTGTGACTTCCATAAAGTTTAGACCATTGAAAAAAAGTAATGATTAATTAATCATTGCTCATTTTAATAGGTCCAAAAAAGCGAGTTAGAAAATAAAATAGGGCAAAAGCAGAAAAGTGCACATGCAAGTGCTTCCTAACTTTGTGCAAGCTCTTTTAAATTAAAAATAGAACTGAAAGGACAAAAACTAGAAATTTTTCTTTCCTTGGTCCAGAATAACACTGCATTCTTTCTACCAAACCTATTATAAATGTGGGCAGGCTGAGACAGCAGGTATAGTATCATCTCACCAATCAGCAGTTACAAATTTAACTCATAAATGTATGCAAAACTAAAAGGCAAAACTTTACTGCACCTGATGGACATACTTAAAATACAATGTGTAGCCTTTCAATGCCACTTCGGACATTCAGAGATTTTTTTTTTTTGATTTTTTTTTTTTTTGCGGTACCGGGGATTGAACGCAGGGGCATTTTACCTCCGCGCTACACCCCCAGCCCTATTTTCTTATACTTTATTTTGAAACTGGGTCTCATGAAGTTGCAGAGGGCCTCACTAGGTAGAGAGAGAGAGAGAAAGAGAGAGAGAGCACGCGAGCTGAGGCTGGCCGCGAACCCGGATCCTCCGGTCTCCGCCTCCCAAAGTACTGGGATTACAAAGGTGCTCCACCACTCCCGGCTAGAGATTTTTTTAAGACAAAAAATGTTAGATTAGCTTTTTGTAATGCTTAATATAAAATTTTACTCTTTGATATTTCTGAAAATCAGTATCCTGAAACTTCTCAAAATTCAAGGGATAAGATGGACTTCACAAAGTAAATAGTGCATCTAGATGAACTTTAAAAGGACTAGTAGGCGAAGCTGGGCATGGTGGCATAGTTCTTTAATCCCAATACGTGGGAGGCTGAAACAGGAGGGTCACAGGTTCATGGCCAGCCACGGCAACTTAGTGAGACCTTGTCTCAAAATAAAAAATGAAATAGGGTTAGGGGTTGTAGCTCAGAGGTAAAATCTCCCTGGGTTAAATCCCCCAGTGCCAACATAGGACTAGTAGGTGAAGATATGAGACTGTCCACATTGGGGAGCTATTTTCATGCATTTATTCAACTATTTTGTCCTCTCTACTCAGAACGTAGAGATGATTATGATGTTTCAGGAAACAAGGATGAAGGCCATAACTTGGCAAAGACTATATATGAGAAACACTAGAGTGTTCATATAGAAAACAGGGAGAAGAAAACAAGGCCTCTTGCTGAGGGATCTTTATTTCAAGAAAATTTGATTTGGTTGGATGATAAAAAATGTAGTCTAGTCATCCCTATTGCTCCAGTAGGCAATTAATCAACCAATCACTCCAGTGTTCCAGTGACATCCAAGATCAGCCAGTTGCAAGTCAAGCAAGGGACTGAGCACCATTGTAAGAGAGATCAGCCAAGTCTGGATAAAGCCAGAACTGCCCAGCAGACTTTGAAACTAAACAATGGTGTTGTTTTAAGACACTAAAGTTTTGTGATGGTCTGCTACAAAGTGAAAGTTAAAAAAATACATCAAATCACCTCATTTCTGATGATCACTGAGCTTATTAAGTACTGTGCCTTCGTCTTTATATTAACTCATTTAATCCATCTGTCTACCATTTTTACAGAGTCAGATTAAGTTGCTTCCTCAGGATCACTTAGCAAATTGGGAGCATTAGGAGTTCCATACACCCATACCGTCAGAGTCTAAAGTCCATGCTGAAAGTGAGAGAAGCCAGGGGAGAAGGGAAGGCTCTGGTTCTAGAAAAACTGGTTTGAACAACAGCACTGTAGTTACAAGATGGCAGGTAGAGAAGGAAAAGCCAGGATTTCTGAGTAGGATTGAGATCCACTGCAATGAGAGCAAGTATTTATGATCTGTAGTGGGAGTAATCTAAGAAACAAAACTGTGAAAGTATGGTCCTGACTCTGGAGGACCAAAAACTGTGTGGCCATATGTTCACCTTGCTTGGCAGGAAATTTACTTTAAACCATTTTCCTACTATTCTACTTGAGAATAAGTAGAGGAAGGGGGAAGATCAAGGAAAAAATTAAAAGTCTGCATACACATGCTGCTACTCTGATTACTTTCCTCCTAACTTCCTACAACTACTCCAGCTTTTCTACCCTTTTGCTTATTTTACAATGCACGAACCACAGTAATCTGTGCTCTAGGAAAGCACTGTCCAATAAAAGTTTGTGATGACTGAAACATTCTCTCATTTGAACTGTTCAATATGGTAGTACCCAGCCACATGTGGCCACTCTGAAACTGAAATGTGGCTAGTGTAACTTAAGAGCTGGATTTTTGGGTGTGGTGTGTGTGTGTGTGTGTGTGTGTGTGTGTGTGTGTGTGTTACTGAGGATTGAACCCAGAGGCATTCTACCTCCGAGCTACACCCCCAAGTCCTATTTTTTTTATTCTTTATTTTGAAACAGGGTCTCACTAAGTTGTGGAGGGCCTCACTTAAGTAGCTGAGGCTGGCCTCAAACCCGGATCCTCCTGTCTCGGCCTCCCAAGTGCTGGGATTACAAGCATGCGCCACCGTGCCCGGCCAAGAGCTGGATTTTTAATTGATCTTAAATAGTCAATCATCTTCTCTGCTCCTTAAGAGTACCATATTTCAAATGACACATATCAAGACCAAGAAATTTAACACTTATGATAATTTTCCCCCCTGTGGTTAAAATCTGAAGGAACAATCCAATAGCAACTACATTTGTTATCAAAACCCAAATTCTATAAATATTTGCCTTGGGCCTACATGGTTAAAAAGAAATGCAAAATTTTCCAAGATTCTAGTGGCTGATTCTGCTCCACCATGGTCCCTCCCTCACATTTCTCTTCCCTGTTACTGGTCTCCACCTCACTGGGTTCAGCTGCAAATGAAGAAACATGGTTTCCTATTGTTAGTTCAGAGCTTCATCTAATATCCAAAAATCAAGAGTCTCTGGGTTCAACTATGACTTTGAAAAATCATTAATCTACTAATTCATGTATCTGTTTTTGCTTCTGATGATCTCTTGTTAAGGGCTAGTCGATAAACTAGATGAATGTTCATAAATAGTAATGATGCTGTCCTAATATTTACCAGCTCAGAGTCACTCGCTTGTTCAGTCTGCATTATTATTCAACTTATTTTTCTGAATGTTTTCCCCAAATATGTCACACTGAGAGACACATAAAAGCCTAAATGTACAGGGCTATTGTCCTCAAAGTGAACAATTTACTTAAAGAAACAACCCCTCTACCTAAAAGGTAGAGATGAGTTATTAGACTATTCTCTCAGAGTTCACTTTCGGGTTTTTGTTGGTTTGTTTCTGTGGTACTGAGAATTGAACCCAGGATGTAGCCTGGAGGTAGAAGGTCCCTGGTTGCTGAGAGCCTCACTAAGCTGCCGAGGCTGGCCTTGAACCCATGATCCTCCTGTCTTAGCCTCCCAAGTACTGGGATTACCAATGTGTGTCACCATGCTCGGCTTCATTGTTCACTTTTTCAGCCAACACTATTTGTTTGTTTCCTAGGAAGCAGATCTGGGCTAAGTGATTTAAGAATTAACAACATTCTGAAAAAATTAAAATTAAATACTTGTAACACACCAGTGAACAACTATAAAGCTTACACTGCTTAAACAGGTTTTAGACTAGGACTACAAAAGGTTAAGACGTTTATGTAAGATGTATATATGTGTGTATATATGTAACGTGTGTATACAGAAATGTGCACACAAAGGTTTACAGACTAAACTCCAAATGATTACCTCTGGTTATTCCTGGGAAAGGAAAGAGGCAGGAAAGGGAAAGGAGGAGAAGACACTTAACTTTTTATTTTATATACTTCTTTAATGGTAATCACTGATTTTTAATGAGTATATTACTTAAAGAAATTTAAGCATTAAAATATTTTAAAGCTGAGAGCAGGGTTTGGGGATGTAACTCAGCCATAGAATGCTTGCCTAGCATGTATGAGGCCCTGGGTTCCATCCCCAGCACCTGGGGCAGGGGAAAGAGCCGAGTGCGGGTATGGTGGCGCATGTTTGTAATCCCAGTATTTGGGAGACTACAACAGGAGGATCACAGGTTCAAGACCAGCCCCAGCAACTTTGGCGAGACCCTGTTTCAAAATAAAAAATAAAATTGGGCTGGGGGTGTAGCTCAGAGGTAGAACGTCCCTGGGTTCAATCCTCAGTGCCACACACACACACACACAAAAAGATGCAGAAACAGTCTTTATTGGGTGAAAACTAATCTTAGGCTGAAAAGTCTCAAATAAATGATTTTTTCTTTAAAGCCTGAAATATATGACCATGGTTATAAAAACTTAAGACTTAGAAATATTACAGTGGCATATCTTTTACAACTTTTTCTAATGTTTTTGAGTTGAAGCAAACTTTTAATGAAATGTATCATATATTCTAAAATATCCTCTTACTATAAAAACAATGTTTGCTAGAGCCAAAGGGTCTTTTAAAATCCTCTAGTCCAAATCTTGCATTTTTAAAAATGAGGAAATGAAATCCAGGAATGTTAAATTAATTCCTGAAGGCCAGAGTTAGCAGCAAAGTAGGAACCAATGTTGAGTTCTTAACCAGAGAAAAGTGTTCAGAAGTCTCTTTATTGCTCTAGCCCTATTCAATGTGAGTGTATATCAAAATCATGAGCTATGAATGACTGAACCCACTTGCTCCTTCCCAATCATGTGTCAGAGCCACCACTTCACACTCTGCATTCATGAGGACCCAGCCAGTATATGTCCACATAGGTTTCAAGATGATCTGGAGTTCCATCCCATGATAATCTCTGAGCACCAACTGAAATTCGAAAAAAAAATCTACTCCCTCTCATTTTAATAGTTTGGTTTTTTTTTAAGCCATTGTAGTAAACTACTGGTTCTATATGGTACAGATTATATTATCTATTTCTTAAAATACAAATATAACAGGACTACAGATGTATGAGAGATAAACAATACTTAAGAATCATAATTAAAATTGCAGAAAATACTTCAAAGTAGCTGGAAGAGCTGACCTGCAGATTCCATCTGCTCTTCAATTACTTATGAAAGCCTAAAACATCTCCCAGAATCTTCTTGGTAAGTCAGCAACTACAGACCAAATCATTAAATCCTGTTAGAACATAAGTTAAATGAAATGTAGACTCTCTAACATAAGAGGATTTCATATAAATGGCTACATAAATTTCCACTGAATAGCCTATTTTCCATAGTTTTAGAAATATTTTTTGTAGTGGGTTGAACAGTAGCCCCTAACCAAGATATATGTCCAACCTGGAACCTGTAAAAGTGACCTTATTTGGAACAAAGGTCTCTGAAGATGTAACTAAGGTGAGGACTTTGAGATGAAATGGCTCTGGACTTATAGTGGGATCTAATTCAGCAGCAAGTGTCCTTCTGAGAGAAAAGCTAAGAGAGATCTGAGACAAGACGAAGGTCATGTGAAGACAGAGGCATGGACTGGAGTGATGCTGTCACAGCCAAGGAATGCCTGGAGCCTGGATTTCAGAGGGACAGTGGCCATACTGACCTTAACTTCAGACCGCAGGCCTCCAGAACTCTGAGACAATAAACTTCCGCTGTTTCAAGGCACTCAATTTGTGGTAATTTGTTAATTTAGTCTTAGGAAATTAATACTTTTTTTTTAAAAAGTTAACAGCTTTAAGCCAGGCGTGGTGGCGCATGCTTGTAATCCCAGTACTTGGGAGGCTGAGACAGGAGGATTGCAGGTTTGCAGCCAGCCTCAGCAACCTCGTGAGGTCCTCTGCAACTTAGTGAGACCATTTCAAAATAAAACATAAAAATAGGGCTGGGGGTGTAACTCGGAGGTAGAATGCCCCTGAGTTCAATCCTCAGTATCACAAAAAAAAGTTAACAGTTTTATTGAGATATAACTGATACCCAAAACCCTTCACATTTAATGTACATAATTTGATGTGTTTGGATTTGTTGAGTTTGATTAGTTTTTAAATTATTGATATATAAAACATACCACAAGTTATGTATCAGTTCTATCTCTGAATATATTATTTGTCATACTTCTCCCTTCATAATAGAATAAGAATTGCCTAAATATTTTTCAGTAATTCTATTAATAATAATTATAAATAGTAGCTTAAATGCCTATGAAATACAAAGTCTAAATTACAAAATTGTTTCAACTGAGGACTAAGAAAAGATCCTTTTATTCCGAATGAACCAAAATAATTTCTGTTCTTGAGTCTTGCTTAACAAGCAACATAAAGGGTACAATGAAATTAATCAAGAAAATTGTTTCCAAAAATAATATACCCAATAAAATAGTCTCTTTAGTCAGAAAAAATTTACATGTGCTCACCCTGCATTTGCCAAAACTATCTTTACTATTTTAGCCATGTCTCTTGTTCCTCTTATTCAGAGTCTAAGAAAAAACAATAAAATGCCTACTATTATAAAAAGTTATAGCCAGGCATGGTGATGCACACTTGTAATCCGAGTACTTGGGAGGTTGAGACAGGAGGATCACAGGTTCGTGGCCAGCCTCAGCAACTTAGTGAGGCCCTTTCCAACTTAGTGAGACTGTTTCAAAATAAAAAATAAAAAAATGGGGTTGGGGGTATAGTTCAAAGGTAGAATGGCCCAGAGTCCAATCCCCAGTATGAAAGGAAGGAAGGAAGGGAGGGAAGAAAAAGTTATGATCAATTATTAAAATATATAGAGAAGTCAGAATTTAAATAAAAGTATTTTAGCACTTCATGAACATGTATTTCAAACCATGGACTCCTGAATCATTTGCTTTTATAATTTTCACGTTGTACTATTGAAATAAAACTGGCTTTGAGTTAGTTAAGCTATCCAAGAACTACATGAACTATCCACACATAGGAAAATAGAAGTCAATAGTTACTAATTACTTTAATTTCTAAAATGAAGTATTAAAGTAAAACAAGGTACCGTGAGTCACAGACACAGGAGGCAACCACCACAGAATTCCATGTAGCACGTGACTGAACGCTCTGTCCATGGGACATTCTAGTCTGCGGATCTGTACCCAATCAGTTTCAGTAAAATCAAACCAGCCTCAAAACTAGGCTATTAGCCGGGCGTGGTGGCGCACGCTTGTAATCCCAGCACTTTGGGAAGCAGAGACTGGAGGATCCAGGTTCAGCCTCAGCTCCCTCTCTCCTTGTCTCTCTCTCTCTCTCTCTCTCTCTCTCTCTCTCTCTCTCTCTCTCTACCTAGTGAGGCCCTCCGAAACTTCGTGAGACCCGGTTTCAAAATAAAGTATAAAAAATAGGGCCGGGGGTGTAGCGTGGAGGTAGAATGCCCCTGGGTTCAATCGTTCAATCCCCAGTACCGCAAATAAAAAAAAAAACAAAAAACTAGGCTGTTGCTGCAATTTACAGAGATCACAGCTGCCATCCTGAGAACTGTACATCGGGTAGACAGATAGCGCACACCAGAAAGGCAGACAGCAGAGGAACAGAACCAAGCCAAGGACAGTGTTATCTGCTCAGACTTTTAAGATTCTTACAACAGGTGAAAAGGAAAATCATTCAAATTTTCTAACCTTTAAAATCTTTTATCAGTCAACTGGGAAATAAGTATTAAGCAGCCATACACACTCGCTATTATACTTGGCTCTATAGTGGATACAACAAATGAATGAGGAAAGGTCCTGGCCCTTAAGCACTCGAGCCAAGATCGGATCCTCACAAAACACAGGCAAGACCAGCACCCACACTGGAGTCAGAGCTGACTTGTAAAGACGGGAAGGGAGGCAGGGCATCGCTTTCCACACTCCCCATCCTAAAAATACAGACTGCTCATGGGCCATGAGCACATGTTCAACTTTCTCTATAGTTATCACTCAGCATCCTACCCTTCCAGCTTTCGACTGTGAGTTCAGAGATCCTCTGCAGCACTGCACTGCCTTTATTTAGGTGTTGTTCTAAGACCACATTTAACTTCGGCTCGAAGGGAGCTCTTTGGCAGCTGTGGCCATCTGAGTAGCTATTGTTTGTCACCGCAGTACTGGTGCCGGCAGGATTAGGCTTGGAGCCAAAAATGGAATTCTATTCATGGACTGTCAAGGCTGGAAAGCAGCTCAGAATTCATTTAGTTCAATCTTTCAGAGCTCCATAGAAAACACTAATAAAATTAATCAAATGACCAGTCTAAACTCATGCAGTGAGTGGAGAATCAAGAAGATACAACCTAGCTTCATAGACTTCTCTTCTGGTTTTAATTCTCTTACTAGCTGTTTCTTGTTGAAATCTGATGGCGTTAAAATATAAGATCAAAAGTCAAATTCAATTTATAGAGAATTGCCATCAGCATTCCTAAAAATGTCAGCTATGGCCGTAATACAAAAAGAGAGGAAGGTACCCAAGCCACTATGAGGTTATCATCATGTTCATAAAGGCTACTCTCGGGCATTTACCTGAAAAATCTTAAATATAACTTTAGCAACATAATTTAAAAAATGAAAATACTCCTTGATATAATTTATCCTAAGGATTCAATGAAAACAGATTTTTAGAGGAAAAACATCATCATCGACGTGTACAAAAAAGGCACCGAATAAAATCTGGCTTCTTTATAGACTTTAGAGATAATATGCTTCACAATAAAAATCAGCATGAGGAACAGGAAAGAAAAATCTATAGAGCCTTCTTTAAAAATGTACATACCACAAATAGGCAAACTTATTTTTTAAATGAATTCCTGCCATTGTAACATGACCGGTCCTTCATTTCCTTCCTTTGAGGCTATCAAATGTTACCGGAAACACTTGGAAGTTGTTTGCAGCTGCAGCTATTTCCTATTGCACTCTGCTCAGTCTCTGTTCCAGCCACAATAAAATGCCACTGACTTTGGTTCAGGAAAAAATAGTTGCCAAGTGATACAGAACATGGATGAGTACCTGATACACCTAGTGGCTATTAATGCATTTTGTGATTTTATTATGCTTTAGGGATTACTACATATAGACCATGTACCGCCACCAAATCTATCTGCAAACAAATCATATTTCATACATCGAAGAATCACATCTCTTACATCTAATATAATAGTACTTAGGTCAGTGTATATGCCATAAAACTATTATGTTCTGTACTATTATGTATACTATCCTGTACATAATCTAGTAGTATTAGTATACATAATAGTTCTATAGCATGTACACTATCCTACATGTAAACAAACATGCAAAAACTAGTCTACTATATGTTGTTGTCCTCTACAAAGCAGAAGAAATTGTAATTTAGTAATCTGAGTAGGGACCACTCAACCCAGAATTAGGGAATGAAAAATAAATGGAGGAAACAGTAAAGAATTGACAAGTATACATATAGCCAACAATGTGAGCTGGTATTTGCAGCTCTGAATTATTTTTAACAGGATACACCAGCACAAAATAGGTATAAAAACCTCAAAATTTAGGAATATTTTGTATTCTAATGAGAAATGATTATTTCTCAAAGTAGAACTCTGACTAAGAGTTTACCATCAACTTCCAACAGTCTATTGTGAACTTGCTAAATTCTAAGATTTCAATCTTGAAAATGAATATCCTAACTGCTATTCTTTAAGGAAGATTTTTAATAACCTGAAAAACAAACAAAGATCATTTTTCTATGCATTCTTGCTTACAGCAATGGGAAAATTTTCAATTCTTACTTCAGAAATATCAAATAGTTACTTCCTCACAAAGAAAAGTCCATAATTTAACTAGTTCCACTAGTAAATATATCAATATGTGAGAGGCCATGAAACTACTGCTAATCTTGTAGCGAATGAAAGCTAAGAATGGCTTTTACATTTTTAAATGGCTAAAAAAAAGTATTTTGTGCTACAGGAAAAGTGCACAAAATTCCAATTTCAATGTCCATAAATAAAATTTTACTGGGTACTCAAAAGTAGCAGTTAGGAAACCCATATCTGGGAGTGAGGATATGCTCACTGCCTGATTGTGGTGGTGTTTTCCCATGTGTATAGATATGTCAAAACCTATCCAATTGTAGACTTTAAATATGTACGATTGTTGTATGTCAATTAGGTCTCAAAAAAGCTTTTTTAAAAAAAGAGTATTACTTGCTTCATATCAAAAACTTGGAAATACCATACAAATGAGATAAGACTGTGATCTTTTCTAAGGCTAAAAGGTAACTTTCAAAATTATCTGCCAATTATAAGTTGTCCATCACTCCTCAAAGTTCAAATAGATAACTTTAACTAAAAAGGCACTTTGCAAGACTGGTGTCAGTTTCCTGAGGTCACTTGTGGATAATGAAACCTGTGAAGTTCACACTATCCCTTCTGTTCAGGGCGCCCTTTCTTCTCAGTGCCCTTGACATACCACAAGGCAGTAAGGCTTTTGTCTGCAGAAGCTGGCGCTGTAGAGGCTCCAAACAATACAACATTCTATGCTCTTGTCTCTCGCCTGCCTTGAGCAAAAGCACAATTTATGTTAAAAGAAGCAAATGTGGCCTGATATTGGACATAACCAAACAAAAATATTACTAAAATTTATGTTGTCAGCAAAAGTGTATGTAGCAGAAAAAGAAAATGGATCAAGTCTTTTGTCTGTATATCCTAAAAAAGAAAACCCATTGCCACCCTACTTGTAAACCATATAAGAAGAACTGCCGGAAATGTAGAAAGACGGCTCCCTGGTGCTATAATTAAGCACAAAAACTTTGACTGTAATTAAAAAAGTGCTCAAAATTCATTCAAATTTGTCACTAGGAACCCAAATTCAGAAAAATCACTGAAACAAGTTCTAGATAGGTTGTTTTATTTTTTAAAAAGCATTTTGTCATGTATGACAAAAGGAGAAAAACCTATTGAGATGCTTTCCTTATTTCCAAAATGACCTTTAGTGAGGTCATTTAAGTGTATACAAAATGTTCTAAGGAACTGCACACAGACATTTCAAAATAAGTCATTTTGTATAAAAGTCACATAAATATTATCTTTACCCCTAACTCTGGTATTTGAGTGTAGCTATACTCCCATACACTCATCTAACTTTACCTCTTGGTCTCTAACTACTCGAATTGTCCCCCAACATGACAAGCTTCCTCTACCTATATCCATCAATCTACTTTTACCACCTTCAAAATCAGCCCAATACCTTTTCCACCGGGCCTCATTTTCCTAATTTCTCCCTCCATGATAGTCAGTTTCCCTCTTCTTCCAAATGTTTTCATTACACTGTCTTGTACCACCTCTTTCCCTGGCTGCTTCGCTTTGGTAGCTTCACACTTTCAAAGCATCTCTTCAAGGTGCTGTGTTCACAGAGGAAGCTCAGAAAACACTTGGTGTGCAAACAGTTCACGAAAATGAATTTAGATTTTTCTAGTCTGCTGGATATCTGAGAGTCACCAGGGTCCCAAATGTATCTTTACCACTGAGAAGCAAGTTCACCCATTTTATTCTGTCAAGTTTATTTATCCAAAGGAAATGCACAAATCTATCAATCTAAAATCTTGATGGTCTTAAATACATTAATAGTACAACCTGTAACAACACCTTTTCCAAAAATGACTCTGGGTACTCTACATATACAAGTCTTAACAGAAGTACAAAATGCTCGTCGCTGACCACACAAACATAAGGGTCTGGAAATCCATTTTCCCCAAGATCCCAGGGAGAAAGCTTACTATGGCCCAAGTCTCTTGATTTGTAGCCCAGAGATTTTTCCCTCAGTCATTAATTACTAAGTAACATGATTTAGGGTTTCTGAGTGGTGATATGAGTCATAAATTACAAGAACTTTCTTCTACCCACTTGTCTTTCATCAGTTTTCACAATCTAGCCCCCATTTTACTCATTTGCCTAATAAAAATAAATCTGTTGAAGGTTTTGAGGAAGACGAGGCATCTGTCTACATTTTGGACACTGCTTTAATTTTCTGCTGAGTTGGGGAAATAGAATCGTCGAGACACAGATCTCATGAAGCTATATTTACTATATTCTCTAATAATGCCCATAACTAAGAGTTATTTTTTGATCTTTAGAGACTTTAGGTGATTTGTGGAATGATCAGACTTTTAACCGTACAGTTCATAATACACTTTTCATTAAGTATTCCTGTGTACTAACTACAGTTATTCTCCACTATTATCTGCCTTTCCGTCATAAAAACATAAAATCTCTTTGTACAAGCTGAGGAGGTTTTTCCTGCTGTCTGCCAGCAGGATGCGTGTGCTTCCCACCCAGGGGGTGAGAACTGCCTTCAACTCCTGGAGAAGATTTATTCTTGCTGAAGATAAGGAAGAGTACAGAAGTCTGTGCAGAAATCTTTTCTTAAGAGTTGCCAAGACAGAGGGCTTAAAAGGGAGTAGCAATGCCATATCAATCAAGGTTCTACAAGACATAACACCACAGCAGTGAGACTATTTCAGAGGCCAGGGGGATAAATAACCAAGGTTTCAATGCTTCCCACGATAACTCCATACAATTTCCTTAAGTTGCTTTTTCCTCCTTCTGCTGGATCTATGAGAGTCACCAGGGTCCCAAATGTATCTTGACCACTGAGAAGCAAGTTCACCCATTTTATAAGAATAAAATTACTATAAAATTCTGATATAAAATTATGCCCAGACCTACAGTATTTGCTCAGATAATCAAAGGGACATCCACTGTTTTCTCTCCTTGAAGGGGACTTAATCTAATCTAAAAGAGAGACAGAATACATAAGAAACTTGGAAACACTTTTTTTTAAGTCTAGGGGTAGTTACACATTCTTAAATTACCACTTCAAGGCTCTTTCTTCTAGATTTCTCCCTCTTAAGGTTATGACCACCCCCTCCTTCCAGGTATACTCTCTGGACCCTGAAATCCTTCAAATAACTTCTTTCTTCTTTTATATCTGACAATGCCTTCTGAATTTCTAGTTCTTAGTTCTTAGATCTCGTTCACAAAAAAAGGAGGGGAAACTTAGTTAATATTTATGAAGTAAAAGCAATATACAACCACACTGTTAAAACATGCCTTTTATTAATCATTTACGGGGCCGTTTAAAGTTTGGCATGTTGTAATCTTAATTCCAGCCATTTTCTTGGGCTCATGCTCCTGTACTCTTCTCCCAATACTTCCTTAAAGAAAAAACTCTCAGATCCTGTAAATTTCTCTCCCATACAATTAAATTCTCATAAGGTTCAATCAGTCTTAATAATCAACTATCAGTTTCTAAGAATCCAGCTCTGTTAAAAGAACATATTAGAATTTTCCCACTGGGCTAGAGTATAACTGTCTCAAAGCAAAAAGTACATGATAAAAACATTTACAATAAATCTTAAACTTATGTTTACTTCTAACAATCAGCTAATTTTCCCCTTATCAAGGGAGTATATGCATAAGCACTTCATATAATAGTATTAACACATACCTGTTTTAGGATGTATTGAAAAGAATCCTTGTGGGTTTCCACTTGTAATTTTGTACATCAGCTTGTCGTTAGAACTAGAATCTGGGTCAAATGCCTCGATTTGGACCACAGACATATCCTTGGGAACATTTTCCATGATTTCTGGATAATAAACAGGCTCCGATGTCTGTGGTGCATTGTCATTGACATCCTCGACCTCTATGTAGATTTCTATGAACGAGGACAGAGGCACGACACCCTGGTCGGTTGCATAGACTGTCAGCCAGTAACGAGAGGTTGACTCCCGGTCCAGTCGATCTGAAGTCTCTATGACACCTAGAGAGAAAGAGGAAAATCATGAAGTAGCCTGCCAACAGCAACAACAAAAAATGGCCCTTTGGGAAAGTGTCAACCTAAAGATAATGACTAAGGACTTATGTGTTGCTTACTAGTTGCACGATCTTGAGAAAATTATTTAACCTCTCTGTGTCTCAGTTTACACTTTCATATAGGATGGAAATAATAATGTTCCTTATGGGTTGACTAAACTACTGCATATATAATGATTAAAACAGCAACATGGCATAAACACACCCCCTTTGAAGTGGCTAAACTTTCAAAGTCCTGAATGAGGGATTGCTCAGGTCTCTTGTGTGCTGAGATCCTTCCATTTCTTTAAATCACTTTAAGCAAATGGCAAGAACCAGTAACCACAAAAATATAAGTTCTCCAGCTATGCTAGAAACTGCAAGAGTATACATCCTTCCCAAATATGAGTATAAAAAATACAATTACTTATTATATGAATAAATACAACACACAAATTACTGTGGCTGGTATAAGAAGTCCTCAATTGAGACCCAAACTAAGATACATTTCTCACCGAGTCAACTAGTAAGATAGAGTCTCATGATTCTTAAGAAGAGGATTAGATTATCTGTATCATTGGGTCCAGCCACTGAAACCTGTCAAACCTTAAGAAATGTCAGTATTATCTCCTCTCTCAAAATGGCTAAAAGTAGAAATATCAATTTATCACAGGCAAATTCCACCTTTTCATTCAATAGTATAATCTTGCCCTTTTGCTCCCAAAATACATCACTGACACTTTTTTTGTTCATGGATTCATCATCCTAAACTGATACTTATATTGTTCAGCATCATGGTCCAGGTTTGACTTTGGAAATTTTCCAACTCTGAAATCACTAAGGTTTCCCATTTGATAGGAAATACTAATTTCATCTATGTTCAGCAAAGTTACATTCCTTATTTTTAATTGACAAATAAAAATTACATAGACGTATTGTATACAATATGATATTTTGAAATATGTATATACTGGGAATGGCTCAATCAAGGTAATTAACATATGCATTGCTCCATTATTCTCAGCAATTTCCAAGAATACAATTCATTGTTATTAACTACAGTCATCAAGTTGTATGTGTATTAATGATCATTATTCAAATGTAGAATTTGCATATTTGAGGTTGTTAATATCAGAAAAACTCACTTATACTGAGGCTAGAAACTAAGTTGAATAACGAAACGTGAGATGAACTATCATAAGATGATTATGTATGGCTACTCAGAAGCACCCTAACTACTTACTATTGCTTTATTAATTTTCACTGAACTCTTCAAAACAATCTATAGTACTTCTAGAAATATGGAATGAGGCCTCAGAACTAAAGAAAAAGGAACTACTTGGTCTCTCTAGGTGGCAAACAACTGAAGATAAACTCAGACCCAAACATCATCTATGCATATTCAATTCCTTCACTAAATTACTAACAGTATTTGTTTGTAGTATGAAAAAATGATCTTTTCTAGTTTATCTTATTCATCATGTCCATCACCTGAAACAAAGTCAGGGGCTACAGGATGTTCTCTCTTCAAGGATGTCATGTAAACAAAATAAAAATACATATGCTCCTCTTGTGTTCTGCTACTTCACTGAAACTCAATTAAAATCATTTGACAAGTGAAGTATTAAGAAAACTTCAAGTAGATGAATATATGGTGATTTTCTTCACTGCTTTTTAGTTCTAATCCACAAACACTTCATGCTACTATGCATCTTTAAAAAAAACAACGTCCCTCTAAGTGTGATTATAGGCATTTAAAAATAATACTAACCACAGAAACAGTTTACTCCATTTGTACTATATGCCAAGCACTGTTAAGTATCTTACTTGTATTATTTATTCTTTTCCTCCCAACCTGCCTATACTGTGCTGCTATTATCCCCATTTCACTGATGAAAAACTCAGAGATGAAGAACTTTCCGAGGGTCCCAGTAAATGGAAAAGCTGAAGTTTAGATACCAAAAATCACTGACTTCAGCACCAGCAAATTCCCTGTCTTACCATTAGTATGACAAAAGTGGAGTAAATAAAACTTAATGTGATAACGCTGAAAAGGTAGGTCAAACTTCATATTTCATCCACTTTGTTTGCATGTCAGTATTTCAGAAGAAAAGGACTAAATGATCATTCATATGCAATAGCTTTCTCTCACCTCAGGGTGAAGGGGAAAATGAAAACTAAAGTGCAAATACAGCACGAGGCTTATAATTATAAATATAAACAGCTATTTATGTCCCCTCATGTTCTATTTCTGGTCAAGTCTGTAAGTTTGAAGACTGGAGAGGACTTCTGCTGGGAACTGCCTCTCTCTCCCCATCAACCAGGCAACCGAGGGGAAGCCATCGTCTTCCTTACCAGAACCCCTAGCCTCAGGAGGGAAGTCCTCAGAGCCCCAAGTGATCTCTGGATTTTACTCAAGTTTAAAAATGAGATGACAAAATGGTTCTATTCAAATATGATAGAAAACTAGGACTGCATTATCTAGCAATTAAATATAAATATGAGCAGGCTAAACGCTCAGTACTCCTCTTTCCTGAATTCATGGGCTGTGCAGAGATTAGAATCCAGACTGAGGATGTAACTCCTTAATTAGGGGTTCATCAGAATCTAAACGGTTCTTTACAGGAGTCCCAGGGAGTCTAGATGGCTGGCATCTGCAAGTCTGACTAGAAGTTGTGTTTAAAGTCACCACGGACCCCTATTCCTACCCTTAACTGTCCCCTTCTACCAGTCCTTCTAAGGTCACAGCTAGCATTTATACACTACAGACAGATTTCTTCTGTAACTTCAGTAGTTACCTTAATTCATTAAAGAGAAACAAATTTTCAAGTTTCCATTAAGAAAAATTCTAATTAGTACCTTTAAAACAGAGAAAAAATAAGAACTTAAGCCTCCTAGCTATCTCTGGGTATGAATCAAACAGCTGCTTTCATTCTCAAAACTTTATTCCCACTCATTTCTCTTATCCCACAATTGTCTACCAATCAACTTTTAATTACTTTTTTATAAATGCACTTTTCCTGGGGAAAAAAAATAAGGAACCAACAAAACCTCTATTTTTTTTACAGATATTTTTCTTTAACACATACTTAAAACAATATTTCATCTTTTGAGGGTGCATATAAACATCCACTACAAACTGTTTTCTAGGGGTTTTCTCCTGTCTTCAAATCTCTCTCCTCCTTCTGGCTCCCTTCTTTCTCAGCCATCTCTGCTCTTCCCCATTTCCTCTTTCATTCTCTGAGATAGCAATGAGAGTATGCAACTAAAGGGTAGGTAAGGCCAAGCAATCAAAAGGGACAAGTAGCAGCCCAGCCTTTCACAGAATGCAAAGAGGAGCAAAGTCAGTGACAATAATAGAGAAACAACACCCTTCCTATCATGAGATTATATTGCAAAAGCAGTGAGGCCAGGTACAAAGGCTGTGATGTGTATTTTCAGCAAAGACAAGTTTAGACACACTTGTTATATGCACCACCTAGTAGAGTTATCCGGAATCCTTTACTTCAATAAAATGTTACAGAAATAATAAAGGCCTGACTTGCCAACCTTCAGAATACAATGAAGACATTTTCAAAACAGTTGTTAATAAGCTGAAAAATCTACAAGCTGGAAAACTGGAGCTATTAAAGTAAAAATGTTTATCATTCCAATCATACTCTCTAGGATTTCAAAACCACCACCAGATGTCACTATGGAAACTGATTTTATGTATGAATACAGTGAATATAACTAGACTGATGGAGGAATAAAAAATGTAATTTCTAAAACACTTTGACAAATACAGTTGAAAATACAGTTCACAGCAAAATTTCTTTCTGAAAGGATTCATTCATGTCCATATATTTAATTAAACAGGTATTGATGTTGTCTTCCCATAGCCTGATCACTCAAGTTTAGAGTACAGTATTAGATGCTCAAGTAGTTGGTCAAAAAGTAAATAAACTAATTCCTATTATCAACCACTGATAGCTGATGTTGTTGATATCTCAAATACTACCCTTGTGAATGGAAAGGCCAGCATTCCCAACGGACCCAGATGTTTTCCACGTAGCAATTTTCAAGATAAAAACAAAGTTATAGCAGTCTCTGTATCTGCCAAAAATAATTTAAATGATTTCTTCCTTGTATTTTCCTGTTTTCTTTAACAGGTCTTTGTCCCTATCAAGCTCTAATGCCAAAGCTTTTGACAAAACCTTGTCACCTTGTTATTTCTGATTCTTCAGTTACTCCAACTCAAAAATATTTATAATAAGCAATGACTTGGAAACCTGAATTTGCAAATCCAACCCTCCTTTCTGATATACTGTGTCACATACATTTCTTAAAAAAAATTTTTTTTGGTGTTAGTGCTACTTTATTGTAACAAAATGCCTGAGATAACCAATTTAAGAAAAAAGGTTTATTTTGACTAGTAGTTTTGGAGGTTTCAGCCCATGGCCATGGCCCATTGCTTTTGGGACTGTAGCAAGGCAGTGCATCATGGTGGGAATATGTGGAGGAGAAGGCTACTCAACTCACGGCAGCCAGGAAGTGAAAGAGAAGAACAGGTAGGGGCCCCAAATCCCCTTCGAGGGCACACTCCCAAGAACCTAACTTCTTCCCACTAGGACCCACCTCCTGAAGTTCCACCACCTCCCAGTGGTGGTCACCATGGTGACCTCCCATGGTGGGGACCAAGCCTTCGACCCATGGGCCTTTGGGGGACATCTATCAAAACCACAGCATTCTGAACCCAAGCTTAAGGCAGTGGTTGTATGAAAAGCTGCTTTACTCAATCCCAAGGAAAAATTAAATGTGAAATATAATTTTTGATAATATAACAATGAACTGACTATTCTCTAATTCTAATTTGGAAATAAGTGTTTTCCCAAATACAAAGTAGCAATACTCACTTAAAAAACAGAGATGCTATCTACACACCAGAGATACAATATCTGTGTTTCTGTAATTTGTCTATAAATTGTTCTTCCTTTTATTCTGCTAATTATGGGAAAATTAGAAGTCCTAGGATTGTCATATTAAATATTAGTCTGCTAAAAGACATTTATTCTTCCTTAAAATTAAAATTTAAAAGACTGTAAGTTGCCTATTTGAATCAGCAAGCTTTCTAATGGCAATGATGTTATCTGTTTGGTTCAGGGCCATGTAAATCATAGGTACTGAATAAGCATGTATTAAGAAAGGATGTTTATAAGAAGATCAAGGAAAGTATGGAAACAGTCATAGCCAAGATGAGTTTAAGGAGACATGAGGACTATATGTAATACAGGATCCTGGACCACGGAAAAGTACATTAGGTAAAAACTAAGGAAGTCTGAATAAACTATAGACTTGAGTTAATAAAAAGAATCAGTATCAATATTGATTCTTTAATTGTAACAAAAGTATCATGCATGTAAGATGTTAACAACAGAGGAAACTGTGTGTTGATTTCTGCTCAATTTTTCTGTAAATCTATTTAAAATTTTTAAAAAGGATGTCTACCATAGCTCACAATATGTAAATTAATTTCCTTCCTTCCTTAAGTGAAAAAACATTCTTTGAACTTGTTTTTTTATCTCACTTTCGTTAGTAACAGATGAAGACTGATAGTGCTATTCCATACCTTGATAATACCTTGACAGATCCTGATGTGCACATAAGAAATCTTGTAATGTTAGGGCTAAATATTTATTTCTTTGTTTGTTTATTTTTGCGGAACTGGGGATTGAACCCAAGGGCATTCTATCTCTGAGCTACACCCCCAGCCCTATTTTTTATTCTTTATTTTGAAACAGGGTCTCACTAAGTTGCAGAGGGCCTCACTAAGTAGCTGAGGCTGGCCGCGAACCCGGATCCTCCTGTCTCAGCCTCCCAAGTACTGGGATTACAAGTGTGCGCCACCACGCTCGGCTAGGGCTAAATATTTAAATATTCTAGTTTAAAAATTATATTTACCTGTCTATATTCTAACTTGAAAATTTATCATAAATTAAGAAAAATTACTTATTTGCCTTGACAATAATAATATGCAAAGTTTTAATATGAGTTTCTTGATATTAAAAGCCAAATTTCTGAAATTTAGCTCCTCTTTGAAATAACTATACCAACTGCACATAAACCCTTGTCTTCTTTGAGAAATGTCAGTGTAGTGGGTTCGTGTGTGTGCAAGCGTGTGTAAATATACATTTAATGTTCTTGGCTGCATCTGCCATTAGTTGGCAAAGTTGTGCTGCTGTTGACCAAAAGGAGAAAGATATGAGAAAGGAAGTGTCTGTTAGGTTGAAGGCATTTAAAACTCTAAAATTCAGTCTATTTTTGTTAGGGCACGATACAGAAGAAATACTTTCAGTACTAAAATAAAAATTTTATACTTCTCTTTACTCAAGGATATTAGTACTCAGATTTCACTGGTATTGGTAATCACAAAACAATGATAAAAATGTAAAGACTGATGTTTTAACAGGTTTTTTTGCAGAATATAAAAACGAACTCTAGAACTTTTTAAAACCAAAATGCATAAATAGGTAAATAAGATTTTAATTTTGAGGCTACATGAATAAGGTAAATATTGTATGCTTCTGATAATTAAAAAAAAATCAAAATAAGTAAAAGAAAATACGCCAACTAAGCGGCATCCCTCATGGGCCAAGCAAACTGCTAGGCAGTATACTGATGTACTAGAGAAATCTCTCTGCCTATTTACAGCTAATAATAAAATCCACGATGCATCATTTCTACCTCTCCAGCTTAACAGAAGACATGTTACTGATTACTACAACTCAATCTTTCAAAACCAGTAATTCATCATGAGTGTCATTTTGTGAGAAGCCATTTGTGTCTGGAGGACTCAGCAAACTCAGTGAATTGATAATGGTGTTGGTGATGATGTTGATGATGAGGATGTAATAACAGCATAAATACATATAGCACTCACGATGTGCCACACACCTTTGTATCTGCTACTTTGGAGGAAATGAGAACATATACATTCCGTGACAAGTATTTATCTCTGTTTAATTTGATCTGAGTACGTGCTTAATAAGGTATATTCCAACATCTTCAATGATTAACACTTGTAAGTATTTATATATGAAATTATTTACCAAGTTTTAGGTCTAGGAAATTTTATAATTATATCACTACCTAGAGTTAGGTCATTCATTAGGGACTAAAGGGAAAGTTTTTTATGTAGCAACTGTCAATCTGGTGTTTTTTTCATTATTTAGATTTTCAAGTCATTTTAAATAAGAAATATATCTATCAACTCTTTGAATTAAAATTGTTGCAATAACTTTAAAATTGGCTGAGGAAGCTTTTTGATTTACGAACTTACTAAAACTTATATTAATTAAGTTCATAATCAGATTTTAAGCATCATGTTTCAAAGCCCAGAGATTTCTTTAGCTTTGCAAAGTCATTCCCAGGGCAAGCTCTACTAAACCATGTTTTCATGCTCTGTGGAGAAATGATTCCAAGTTCTGATTTCCATTTGGGGAATCATTAATATTGTTAATGAGGGCTTTCATGGATAAGCTCTCTTTTTAAAGAGGATCATCCTTGGGTATTAAAAGTTATCATCTGGACACCTATTAACTGAGTAAAACTACATAGATAAGACAGCCTTTGAAGGTATAAAATACAAAGGATATATTTTACATACCAACAACAATGCTTCCAGAAGCTTGTTTTAAATTTTAGAAAATACAGAATATCAATGTTGACTACTTTTGTCCCCTTATATTTACTGGATGCAGACTTAACAAAGGCATTATATATGCCATACTTTAATCTATTCACAATTATTCCATGAATTTAATGGTCTTTCTCCATTTTTCATATTTGGAAGCAGATACTTCAGGGCTAAAAAATCACTGGTCTAAAATTTACTTACATATCATTATGAAGCAATAAATTAATCAATGAATTATTTTACCAGTTAGTCATCTAGCACTTATTATCTAATAACTCATTTAAGCCTCAAGACACTAAATCCTTTGAGTTGTTGAATAGACCAGCCAGACAACCAAACCTGGCTAACTAGCTTGAAGACCCCATACTTATAACCAGCAGGGTACAGTTCCCATGGGGTACACAGCTGTCTGCCTCTCAAGCACTTGCTCCTTCCCTGTACTCCTGGATAGGTGATCTTCATGAATCCACCACTGTTAATGGGGAAGAATCAACACATCAACCAGTTTGCCAGCATGTGCCCGTGGTAGGAGAAATGACAATACTGAAAGTATAAACCCAATTCAAGGTAAGCAAAACAGATCAACAAAGTTATCTGCACACAGTCCAAGAATCCCATGTGACTAAGTCTATCTAGGATAAAAAAAGAAAAAAGGACATTTAAAAAGATCCATATCACCTCCTTATTTAGTAAAAGTGCACAGACTAAATTTATAATAAGTGAAACACCAGGCATTACACTAGTAACTCTGAGTATCACTGTGAGAGTATTATAGCTGAGTTATGAATACAGTTGTTATTAACTTTAAAATACAGGGTGGGGGGTAAGATCCAGAGTTCTCAATCATAAGCCAATTGTAAACATTCTGGGGCAAATGTAAACTGATGTTTTAAGGAAAACCCTGGCCGGGCGTGGTGGCTCACGCTTGTAATCCCAGTACTTGGGAGGCGGAGACCGGAAGATCCCGGTTCGCCGCCAGCCTCAGCTACTTAGTGAGGACTCCTCAACTTTGTGAGACCCGGTTTCAAAATAAAGTATTAAAAAATAGGGCTGGGGGTGTAGCACGGAGGTAGAACACCCCTGGGTTCAATCCCTGGTACCGCAAAAAAAAAAAAAAAGGAAAACCCTGTTTGGGAAAGAAATCTGTGACTTTTTTTTTTACCTATTTCCTCAGCACTGATATGAAAGATTTTTTAAAAACTGCACCCTCTAATATCTTCTTCATCATCAAGGATTTAATGTTGCTTATAGTATCTTGGATCTTGCTGGAAATTAGAAGCCTCATGGAACCTGGCATTACTGATCCCGCTTGTTTTAATTTGTTCAACAAACACATGAGTTTTTACATGCCAGGTACGAAAGAAGATGCTCAGTAAACCAAGAAGAGAGAAACAGTCTTGTGGGAAAGATAATTAAATAAAAGAGTTAATTTATTCACTGGAACAGCAGGGAGGAAAGCAAAAGAGGTGTTTGAGAAGAATAAAATAGTATTTTAACAACTAATTACTTTAATAATTATTTTCCGTTTATTTATAAATATCTTTTATACAAAAGTCAACTAGCTCTTTCTGAGGTTAGGAGTCCCTGCCTGGATTTCATGATGTAACACCTAACAATATGATTTAAAAAAATAAATTACAACATAATCCCATTTTATGAAAAGAGACAGGAAGAAGAGGATATACACTAAAACTAGTGGGTTATAAGAATGAGTGAATTTTATTTTCTTTTTTTAATAATGTGCTTTTAGTGGTGCATTACAGTCTCACATAAATCATGTTGACTCTGTTAGTATTTCCTATTTTTTCCAGAAGAAATATCTGAATTGTATAAAAATATTTTTAAATCAACATGTATAAAAGGTTAATCCAAAATATTATCAACAGAACTTAAGAAATTTCAGAGCTGTAAAAGCAATCTTTAAAAGTAAAGAGTGACGTACAGGTTTTCCTAAGTTGAGTAACAACTGTTTTAAGTATTTGTATTGCAAAGTATGCACTAGCATGAAGACAAGGCACTATTCAGTGATTAAAATGTCAGTTGAAATGACTGAGCCTCCTGCCAAACTCCTCAGAGCACTCCCTTGCTGAAGAAGGAATGGAATGAGCGCCACTGCTACAGTCAAGATCACACTGGCCCTGTGTACACAGAGCTCTTTCCAAAAGACTGCTGTCTCCAGAGTCCTAGAATGCACAAGGCTGACAGAAGAGCAAGTTTCCCTTTTTCTAAGGTTTGTTTAGGCTCCTGTAAAAGCAAATTTTAAATTCAGAAAACGGCAACTGTTTTACTTAAAACCAAAGACTCATGCAATTCGGTTATGCAAAAATGAAGGCGTGTTCTACATGAACTGAATACCAACTGAAGCAAATAAAAATCCCATTTACTTTCTGGTGCCTGTGGTAAGGGGCCTGTCTAAGACCCCTC
This sequence comes from Glis glis, assembly GCA_004027185.1. Classification (NCBI taxonomy): domain Eukaryota; kingdom Metazoa; phylum Chordata; class Mammalia; order Rodentia; family Gliridae; genus Glis; species Glis glis. Next base: position 44,200 of record PVJS01000720.1, on the reverse strand, counting down.
CCTTTTTCCTATCCTATCAACTCCCAAGGGGCCTTTTCTTTTGAGTCTGTATTTTCACCAAATTAAAAAATGAAAAATCTGTTTATCTGTTAAATTCTATTTTAACCACAAAGCAGTTTTTAAATTTAAAAACTCAGAGTATTTTGCAAACTGAAGAAAAATAGATTATAGGTAATATTTATCTACTTTTAATATCCAATTTGTTGCCAAGCCCAAAATCTGTAAGCACTCAAACTTAATTTAGGTCAAGCTGAACTAGTTATGAATTGATTTACTGACACTGATACCTTAGGAGAGAATTCAAGTGTCACTTTTTATACTAAGAAACACTTCAAATTAAATCAAATGCCCCTAAATAATGATCCATGTATTGCAAAATTTGTTTATTTAAATTGTAATAATTCCCTAATTTATCCCTTTTCTAACTTGAGTTTCTTAAAGAAAAGTGACATATTTGTATAACTAAAAATTTTAATTTGACAATTTTTTTAAAAATAATGAAAGATAGGACACACTTGTATATATAAATCAGTGGATTCTAAAAGTAAAAAGTAAACATTCAAGAGTTGGGAAATTTCCTAGAATACCTAGTATACACTCACAAATTCAGTATCACAACCAAGATTTCTCAGCATTAAGTGTGTTGCATAGGTATAAATACCTAATTTGCAGTATTTTAAACAAACAGGTAAAAACTTCATGAATTTTCTAGCACCAACTTAAAGCAGGTGGTGAAAGATTATTGCTAATTCATCAGTTTAGACTATGAAGGCAATTCTTCTTTAAGACATGGAGGGGCACTATAAGAATAGATTGGTAAGTCTCGAATAACTGACTTAATCAAAAAATTAAAGCAAAGAACTGAAATTAGGAAAAATTAAAAATACAGACTAAGCCGGTGTGGTGGTGCACACCTGTAATCCCAGTACTTGGGAGGCTGAGACAAGAGGATTGCAGGTTCGAGGACAGTCTCAGTAACTTAGGCTCTCGGCAACTTTGTGAGACCCTGCTTCCAAATAAAAAATAAAATAGGTTTGGGGTGTAGGTCAAAGGTAGAATGCCCCCTGGGTTTCAACCCAGTACCACCAAAAAAATAAAATACAGAATAACTGCAGTAGTTCTTATTTGTGTTCTTAATTCCCCACATCAAGGCAAAGTTGTTTTTTTAATAAAAGTTGTTCTTTAACAAGGTAATAATAAACATTTGGTTAAGATGTAAAGTATTTTCTCCCTTAATACTTCTAATAATTAGTAAAATGAGGAGATAATAAAAGATTTAGAATATTAAAATTTACATCACAGGGACATCATGTAGCCATATACATTTGAAAAGTAGATCATCAAATTAATCACTAGAAGAAACATATTCAAAAGTACACAACACTTTATTAGTTGTAATTAACAAGTAAAATGGTTACTGAACTGTAAGTACCGGAGAAGATAGATAAATAAATAAATATATATATTTTTTTTCTTGATTAAAGGGATAATTGGTTGAATATGCAAAACATTTAAAACATCTCATATCTTTCTCAACAGTAAAGTAAATGGCAATTCAATAAAATGGAAATAGTTTACATTTTGGTTTGAAAATCATCTACACTTTCCAAAATACTTTTTCCAAAACCTATAGGTCTAAAAATAATCTTTTAAAGTTTCTTTTAAAGTAAACTCCTAGACAGATTTGCCTCTTCATTCACTTATGAAGGAAGCAGTGAAGCTATCACATTTTTTCCAATTTATAACTTGGTAAATTCTCAACCAAACATAATTCAAAGATCCAAATAACTAAACCACTTACTGCTAACTAAAACCATTAATAGAAGATAATACATAAATATTTCCCAAATGATCTCAGTATATAATCAGAAAAGAAAAAAACAATTGTTTATAAATTTGTAGCCTCAATTAATTTAACCAAATATTGAAAGAACTTTAAAGATGTTCAACTTTTCAAGCCTATTCTGAAATAATGCTGGCATATCCATGGATTTGTCTTTACAAACGAAATGCAGTTCAACAGATTAGGTTAATCTGTTCAAAAGAAGAGACATGCAAAGAGGTAACTGTAGTAAGTGGCAAAGGCTAAGCCATCTTTAACAGAACTGATGTGCCCTACAATAAAGAGCGACTCAGAATACAGTACACACAGTAACATATCCATGAAATATCAACATGGCTGAATTTACATTTATAATTGTTGACACCACCACCACATAAACCCTGAACAGACTTCCATTATGTATGCATTTCTGTAACATTCCTCTCCTCATCCACCTGCTCCCCTCTGGAAGTAAACAATTGGACTCACACCCCCAATACCTTTCCAAGGAACATGTAAGGAAGGAGATGTCCTCCTACATGAAAAACTCAAGATAACCTGTAAAGCATGGCATTTAGTTATCTTAGATCACCAAAAACAAAGCAGCAAAAAAGAAAAAAAAATTAAGAGAGCAATAAAAGTCATCTAGTCTAACCCTCTAATATTACAGATGAAGCCAAAGTCCAGGGGATAAATGACTGTTGATTAGGTTGCAGTTATTGAATCAAAACCGCAACTGGAGCCCAAGTATCTGGAAGTTCCAACCTGGGTTCAAGCATAGCGCCCAGAATAGAAGTGTGTGTGGCATTAACCCAATCCCAGAAGGAATGAGATAGGGCATTTCTGACTTGCGAGGGAAATGACTGATGTCAGGAAAAGCAAGGGTCAGTGACACAACCTCAGAGTTAATGATTTGCCAACAAAGTCCTAAGAAACCTTAAAAAGGAACCCTGGCCCTGCTTTACCACCATATCAATGAGTCTGTCTTAATTAGATATTCCAATCATTACTCAAGCAATGATTTGACTATTTCAAAATTTGAGAGAGAAATAATTTAAAAAGAATGCAGGTTTTGTTCTCTAAGTCTGCTACCTAAGAGTACTAGTCTTCAAGCAATATCACCAGTCATTCTTACAGGATACCTGCTAATTGCCCCAATTCTGCATTTTAATAAATGTTTAACTTTGGCAAATTATTACCCTATGCCTCAGCTTCCTCATGTATAAAGTAGGGAATTTTTTTTTTTCGGTACTGGGGATGGAACCCAGGGGTGTTCTACCTCTGAGTTACACCCCCGGCCCTATTTTTTTATACTTTATTTTGAAACTGGGTCTCACAAAGTTGCAGAGGGCCTCACTAAGTAGCTGAGGCTGGCTGCAAACCTGGATCCTCCGGTCTCCGCCTCCCAAGTACTGGGGGGAATTGATAAGTAATCAGTACAAAAATAAAGAGCATTACTACTAAGTCTATTTTAATGTTTGAGACACTAAAGCAAAACCAAGATTTGGAAAGATAAAGAGGTATGAAACCTTAATCTCTAACCTCTGTACTTATAAGGATGCTATTATCATTGCACAGAGAAAACTGGCTAACAGAATTACATTATTATGAAAGTAGTGTTTAAAACAGAACAATTAGAATCACTTATGGTAGAGACCAGGTGACTCTCACTTAAAGACTAGTGACTTATACTGATTCTCACTTACAATAAAGACAAGTGATTAGCCTCCTGGTGCTCTGAACTGAAATGGATAGGCACATGCAGAAAAGAAATTTAGAATAAGTTATTTCAACTGACAATACTAAAAATATGTTAAATATTTTAGTAGATGCATCAACGCTGCTAAAGTGGGAGTTAAAGTCTACCATAAATTCTCCCCCAAGCACCATAAATTCTCCCCCAAGCACACAAGAAGGTACACAAATAGCTTTATTAGACACTGTAAAGTCTCCTTTCAATATGAAATGATAATTGTGATGGTTTAAATATAGAATGTCCCCTGAAAGACCTCATGTAATGATGTTCAGAGTTGGTGTAATGAGGGTTGTAGTCTCAATGTAATGGATTTGCTGGGTGGTAGTGGGGCTCTGGGGGTGTGGACTTGGGGCTGTGCTTGTGTCTTTGAATCCCCTTGTTTGTTTGCACTCTTGCTTCCAGCCTCCATGATGTGAAAGCAAAGCCATTGCTGGCTCTCTTGCTGGCTCATGCTCTCCCTCTCCTCTGTCCCTTTGTCCCTCTGCCATAACTGATTTTTAAACATTTATTTTCATAATCTGTTACAGCTTTACAAGTTAAAACTAACCAAGTTGAACAGAAGTCATTCTTAGGATATACCATGTTTGCTAAAAAAAATCCTTAAAAGTATAAGTTTATACCTGTATAATAGTTAATCCTTAGTCACCAAATCTACAAAGTTATCAATATCATATGGAGGATATCGTAGCCAAGTTAGGGAATATGAAGTATATACCTCCCAAGAATTTCTTCTGAATTACTAAAAACTGTAAATGTTTTTTACATGACTTTTAATGAACTATTATAGGTATAAAGACAGATTTAAAAAAACATGCTTCTGAGAGAAAACAACTTGCTTTTAATGATTTTTTTAAGTAGTTAAAACAGCAATCTTACTTTGAGGGTTTATATCCAAAAGAAAGTTCACTGACAAAGAGGAAAACTAGTTTGGCATACCATCAAAACTAAAAGGAATAGTAAGATAGAGTACTCGAGAATTTCCTCTTTTTCTTGTCATTGGCAACGACAGATATCACAGAGGCTCCCAGGAAGCCAGGAATAAAGCCGGGCCTATGGTAAAAATTATCCATGGGTTTTCTGGGACAGCAAGACAGTAAGCAGCAGGAGGAAGGACGGAGCCCCAAGGCAGGGAGGGCAGGTACAACGCTGGTGCTGTCAGGGGACAGCTGGGCACTCCCTGCCCTGCCACTCACCCTCAGTCACAGACCACAAGCCCCGTGGCCGGGCCTCACGCCTACCTTACCTACACATGTCAGACTTCCAGCCACACAAGTTTATTTGTATTTGGGGGCTACTCTCTCTATTACCAAAAACTGTCTTCAAATGGCTTAGCTCTTCATTAAGTTCTTTCAAGTCCTATCTCCTATGTCCTCCTTCCCTGACCATTCAATCTAAAGGAGGCCACACACAACCTACAAGAAACACTATCACAGACCATAGCACTCCTAAGCTGAATTTATGCACCTGTTGCGTGCATCTTCTCCTCTACTTGTTTACTAGCTGACTCCCCTCTCCAGAAAGAAAGCTTGTTACGTAAAGGCCTCATCACTTCCTTGCACACTGGAATCCACACCAGCCAGGACAGGTTCTGGCCTGGAGGAGACAGCCCATAAATGTTAATTACCAGTGGGGAAAGCATGAGTGAACTCTTCACCTGAGCCTTCTTTCATCCCCTGCAATCTTCTTGCCTCTGTGAAATCCTCCCACCCTTCACTTTCAAGGGCCCCTGGTGATTTCCCCAAAGTCCTCACTCTTCGGGGACCCACCTGGGGTCCTGAGATGGCTGATGTGCAGCACGAGAACAATCACTTCCCACCCCCTTCTCCCTCCCCACATTCTCATTTCCCCACAGCCTTAGCGCAGGGTGCTAGGCCAGTTCAATAAACTGACTCATTGCCCTAAGTCACGGATCCATTAAGGCTCATCAGCCTGAGTAGTTTGGTTCTTTGTTCTTTTTACTTACTCCCTGGAATTATTAATCCTTTGGGGGATTCTCTAATCCCTATGAAAAATATGAAAATGGTTAAATTCCTTCAATAACACTCCCAAAATCTCCAGAGGAAAAAAATTTTAAATCACTGAACACTGCATAAAAACCCAATAAAACTGAGTTTTCCAGTTTTTAATAGTTGCAGCACAGTAAGATTGCTACTTCATTAATTCGGCTGAGCCAATACATATGGGCATTACATAATTCACTTATACAAATAACCAAAGAAGCAAATTTACAGTTTAGATAAAACTATAAATATATGTTCATCTACTTAAGAAAGTAAGCCAAAATTTGAAATGGTCATTGTACTAAAGAATGTATTAAATCCATAATGAGGATTACACAGGAGCCTTATCTACCCACTCAATTAGGTCAGTATGAAATATGCGTATTTGTTAATGATGAACTACATGATGTTTTCTGCCTGTGTAATCTAGACTGAACCTCCTCTCCAACTGTAACTAATATCCCATCTCAGACTGAGGTTCCGGGGCACAGTTCATATTAGTCCTTCCTGCTTGACACCATGGTTTAGAAGGGCCAGGGCCATAGCTGTGAGAGGGAGAAACTGCTTTTGCAAATTTCCTGTTGGCTCTCATACAGGACTCAGGAGCTAATGTTAACTGGGCTTCCTCCCTAGAAAAATGTGCCTACCTTCCACACCTGAACATTCCACGGCATAAAAGTGGAACTGACACTTGGCCCATTTTCAACAGAATAGCTACCAAACTCCTTTAGGAAACTTTAAATAATTACCATGTATTATCCAAAGCAATCAACATTCCTCCCACAAGTGAATGACCATATGTTAGCCATTAACTTTGAGGTAGCAGGAGGGAGGAGAATCTCTAGCATCAATGGCAGCACAATGAGACACTTTCAGGCAAATAATGTGAACAGGGTAACAAAATTAAACATAAATTTGGCAAATTTAAACAAAAAGGGTAACCTCTGGATAGAGTAACATATTAAACAAAGGAGGTGTGGTTTTCATTTAATATTCTGTGTTCAGTTTTGACTAGCTGGAAATGTCAATCTCTTATCACTTTGACAACTCCTTTTATGTCCAAAATCAAGTCATGAATTCAGGAATTCATTGGTCAAGTTCCTTTAGTGCAGGAAACACTGTAGCTAAAAGCCAGAAAGACAACCAGTGCCCTCCCTAATCCCTTGGGCAAGAAAGGTGAAGTTCATAGCCAGAGTGTCAAAGCCAAAATGATAGAGGTAACCAAGGAGCACATTCCTTTCTTATCTGGCATGACTTTGATTCACCTCACCTTTCTTTCATTACAGAAAGGGCACTCCAAGGGCATTGTACTTCTATCAAACAAAGCATTCCAAAAAGGCAAAGGCATTTATATGAACCTCTCCTCACAGGGAAGGGAGAACAAGCCTTAAATTTCATGAATGAATAAGCTGTAATGAAGCGATTTTGTCTGTGTTCTTAAAAATTCAAATAGCTTACAGTATATGGAACTGCAATCAGAGAACATTAAATGCCGATTACAATGAGACAGCAATTTAGGCCAGATTCCCCTACATTTTTTAGTAATAACATAAAATATCAAGGACTAAAAATCCCTAACTCAAATAAAAAAATCTTCATTAAGATTTTTTTAAAATCACAGCAAGCCAGGCATGGTGGTGCATGCCTGTAATCCCAATACTTGGGAGGCTGAGACAGGATGATCAAAGTTCAGGACCAGCCTCAGCAACTTAGCAAGGCCCTGAGTAACTTAGTGAGACCCTGTCTCAAAATTAAAAAAAAAAAAAATAACAGAATTTATAAGCAGCACATGCAGCCTAGAATTGCTTGTGTTTCTAATTATTCCTTAGGTAAGAATTATGCAGTCAACATTTTTTTTTACTACACTTAACTTTTCCTTTATATGCATCTCAGAGGTTCCTTTCTTTAACTTTTCAAAACATTTTAACTAGTAAAGTTATTTTCAACCTGTGCAATGTTTTCTATGTATGGGATTCAGTAATTAAAACAATTCTGATTTCCATAAAGCCGACATACATTTGGTGACTGTAAAAGACAGTAAAGACCTTTCGTTAACTTCCACAAGAGACTATTTTATTCCTTTCAACTGAGATAAAAAAGCACCATTCTCGGTACTGAAAAAGAAAATGCAGGCAGATCCTGTACTCTCAGTTCTATTTGGTAGGTTGCACCATAACGTACCAAAGATTTCCTCACGCATTTGTAGGTTAAGAGTTAGTTCCTAAGCTTTCAACAAACTCTAAGCACCCAGGCTGTGGAAATCTGATATAAGAAAATCTATCTCCCTTAGTTAAACTGATTGTAATGTTAGAAAAACACTACCAAAATAAATTCATCAACCTCAGATGCCTACTCTAAATTCTTTGACTCTCTGACTCATGACAATCCCTAAAGCTAGAATTCAAATATCTATGGGAAGTAAGCATTCAGAATTAAAGCCCTGAAGAGCTGTAATCAACCAACTGTTCCATTAAAACAGACAACTACTGTCTGGTTTAGAAAAATAATGGATTTCTTACTTCCAGCTGATTAAAGATGCATCCATTCAGTACTGCGCCTTTACAATGAGTCCCCACATGGTGCAGGAAGGAAGAAAGTCTGTGTACCTTAAGTATTTGTGAATTTCCTTCTCCACCCAAATTCTGAAGAAAACATGTATGGGTTTATTTTCCCTACATACTTCCTCCCATCTTTCATCATCTCACAGGTAAAATAGACTCAAAACTGCAGCTTTTATGAGTTACCAGAATTATGAAGGCAAGGGAGAATATTTATAAATGAGTGTTTTTTCCAAGGGCTCAATGAAATCACCTCGGCTTATTTAAATCTATATAATAACCTGATAATACCTGAACCTGATTTGCTCAAATGCAGCACCAAAATGCCTCAACCCAAACATTATTTTAATATTTAATTCTTAAACCTAGTGCCTAAATTAACTTAAAACTCTGTCACTTTGTTCTTTGGGTTTTTTTTTTCTTTAACATTTCTTTACTCCATTATGTGTCTTTTATCTTCCTCATAGTCTTTCCTAAGTTCTTAACATGAGTTATCAACCAAGGAATTGCTTATTGTCTGAAAACAAATCCGATAAATCTATTCTCAAACTACCCCATGAAGAAGATAATATGTTTTAATTCAGACACTAAACTGCTGAGTATTAATAATATAGCATAGTGAATTTATAAGAATCACTAAGCCAAGGAAGAGAGAATTCTTGGTTTTAAAAGTAAAGTCACATTGCTTTTATTTGAAAAGCCCTATAGCAGCTAGAACAACAAATTCATCTTAAACATATGATTTTATAGAGTAAGTAGTACCTAACCAAGAAAAATAGAAAGTAAAACCTCATTTTAGTTTTGTTTCATTTTTTTCCCCCACAAGACATTTATTTGGTACACGGGAGACACTTTTAAAAAAATAAGCTAATGTAAAGAAATGAGCCTGATGATGCCACTGGGGACAAAAAGCTGAAAAAAACTAAGTTAAATCAGTGATTACTGTCCCAGGTTTGGTTTATAAAATTCAGATTTTTCCAACTCACAATAACAATTATTGTTTCAATTATGACAGTTCCTTAATTAAGGTGATTTTTTTGACTCACAAAACTGGAACCATTTTGACTTTCATTTTTACATCCAAATATTTGGTAGCAGCAAGAGGACAGATAAATGAACAAACTGCTTTATTTCTGATCAGAAATGCAATTTATATTAACAGCTTTTTAAATTTTTATACCTATTGACCCAGTAATTTCACTTCCCAGAATTTATTCCTAAGGCAACAGAGATACTACACACAAGCCAGGAAACTAAAAACTTCTATGTACAAAAACTGTATGTTATACAAATTAAAGGTTATCTCTGTGACAGCATACCATATTATCCCAAATTTAAGAATACTTTAAAATCAGAAAAGGCTGTGTATATATTAAAAGCTATCGACAAAACAGTATGTGTAGTTTATGTCAGTTTTTAAAAACTTCTACACAGTGCTGGAGGGGTGTTTGTGATATATGTCCTTACACACAAGTTAAAAATTTTTTTCAACAGTGCTCTAGGGAGTATAATTGCTTTTTGTTTTTACAATAGTCTGCATTTTCCCACGTTTCTACAAGGACCATAGACTGCTTTGGGGGGGGGTATTTTAAAAATAAGGGTAGTTCTTTGTTAATTTTATCCCAATGCTATGAAGAATCAACTCTTCAAGAAAAGGATCAACATTACGTAATCATTTTCAAACTGCCCTCTCCTGACCTTTAAAAGGAGACTTCTAAAGGAGGAAGATGACCCAGCAGGAAATAAATTTGCAATTCAACAGATGCACCCACAGAGATATGGCAAGATATACCCTCAGTGGCTTTGGCAATAATTTCCTTTTATTATTCCTTTGCTCCCAAGCACTTTTCCAACTCAAAGAGAAGCCTGTAGAAGTTAATAGGTCCTTAATATGTACTCTGCTGCCCAAACTGATTCCTGTTCATAAGGTAATCGTGAGCCCCCACGAGGCCCTTTCACACAGGCTTTAGCAAGTTCCCCGCAGTGAGATGGCCCCTGGGCAGCTCTGTTTTCACCAGAGCAAGCAGTGACCTAATCAATAGGGTTCCAAGCAAGACAATCCCTACATTCACCAGCCCTGAAGAAATGAAGTGGGAGGGAGTTCAAGCTTTATTGAGGAATGCTATTTACCTGTCACAGTGATGGTTCACCCAGCAGGAGTTAGGGGGAAGGAAAAAAAAATGTTCAGCTGCTACAGCAGATTTCCTGGCCAGCAGTCAGCACAAAATAAACATATTTACTTAAGCTTCATTCACAACTTTTGATGTGAAACTGCTGAAGCCCAAATGGCAGATTTGTGAGATAGGAGGTTAGTGGTGACAATATGGCATCGTAGGTTTTAATTCTCCATGTTCATTTAAACCCAGTGACATGAAAATACAACAGAAAAAAAAAATCATTCCAGGGTGCACATCCCAAAATTTATGTAGAAAATTCTATAAACCTAAAAAATGTGAACTATTTAACGGAAAAGAATAAACAGAACTTTGAAACACATCAAGTTTACAGGACAGCAACTACTTTTCATGGATGCTTCTTAATTCCAAAGAGAAGGGTACATATATATGGGTTTTGAATAAATTACACAAGTTAACAATTTTAGGAGCCCAAAGGACCTTGCTAATTACTAAAGGTTTCACTTCAAAATGATGGGTCTAGGCTAAATAAATCTTTTGAAAAATTACATTGTAAAATATTACTTTAAACCATCACACACTTTCCCATAAAGGTTTATGATTCCTAGGTCAAATCAAATCAAAATCATACTACCAACACAAAACATGCCCAAAAGAGTTATTTAATGGAGTAATTTCAGAAACAGATGTTGACCCTAAGAAAAAGCATTTGATACTCAGAATTTTACAAAAGCTATCATTAGACAATTTTTAATTAAAAACAAGGTTCTGATTTGAAATTAATTGCTGGGTTGTTTTCCCACATCTATTCACAACAAAGAACCAAAGGAGCCCATGCTGAATACTGCAAAGTGAGTTTTCATCTAGCGTTGACCCTAGTTTAACATCACAAGAATCGCTTCACTGTAATATTTTTAAAGCCTTGCCAAGATCTAGACCATCAGCATCTTTTTATTTTTGGTGGTACTGGGGATCAAACTCAGAGCCTTGCACGCGGTAGGCAAGTGCTCTAACACTAAGCCACACTCCCAGGCCTCATCAGCATCTTTAACAAAGAAGTTTTCTGCAACACTAGCACAATGGGCTTTTAATGTGCTGGCTGGATACCATCAGAACATGGTATCTGCAGAACTAACTTCAACTCCTCTTTTCCACAGGTTGTACCAACTGATCATGGAGGATTAGACCATGGGACATCACCTCACCTGAGTGACTGAGCCTCACTTTGTTGGTGGCCATCTCTCAATATCAATGAGAGAGCACAGGAAAATTAAGGCACCAGATAACTTTCTTTGAAAGAAGTACTGGAGTCACCACCCTACTAGAAATACTCACACCTACTTTTTCCCATCACCAAAATGAAGGGAAAGAGTTTCCTCACCATTTTATATTTCTGAATTTTATTGGCCACTTTCTCAGTTACTATTCAATTACATTTTCCCTTACTTTATAAGATAGTTATAAATACCAAGAATCATTAGTCACTGCAATGCATTATACAAGAGTATAGTAAGTCAGGTGTGGGCGCGCACCTGTAGTCACAGCTCCTGGGGAGACTGAGGCAAAAGGATTCATTTGAGCCCAGTAGTTCGAGACCAGTCTGGGCAATATAGTGAGACAAGAAGAAGGAGAAGAGGAGGAAGAAGAAAAAGTATACACACACACACAAACACACACACACATCTATGTATGTATATATGTGTCATGGTTAGATCTGGGATGTCTCCCAAAGAGACATGTGTTGAAGGTTTGGTCCCCAATGACGCAAGGTTCAGAGGTGGGGCTTTGGGGAAGTGACTGGATCATGAAGGCTCTGACCTCATCGGTGTATTAATAATTTGAAGGCATGATTGGGAGCGGTAGAAGGAAGGGCCTGATTGAAGGAGGGGGTCCTTGGGGCTATCCTTGGGGACTGTATCTTGTCCCTAGCCCCTTCCTCCCCTCCTACCCTCTCCTTCCTGTCATGAGGTGAGCAGCTTTCTTCCACCACACCCTTATGCAATGAGGTTTTGCCTCATATCTCAAACCCCCACTAACATTTGTAATGCTTACTTTACTGCAGCTGTGCATCTTGTACTCCTCTCCTCAACGGGGAGGCAGCCATCTGACAGAGCAGGTAAAAAAGCACTAGGCTGTTGTTTCACTTGAAACAGTCTTGAATGAATTTCTGTTGAATCGTTTTAGATCCATGTACAAATATACAGAAAAGTGATTTTCCATTGTAAAGGTTTATCTGGCTCATTTATATAATGGAAATAAAAGCTACTGTATTAAAAGCATAATAATATTAGATTAAGTGCCAGATAACGTAGGTAAAGTATCTGGAGGTTGTGGAGCATCATACAAATGCTTGTCATTATCACTGCTGTCATCATCTCACCATTGTCCTCACCCTCTGGTTCCCCGATGAGAACCGGCAACCTTGGAACCTTACAACAGAGGGACTTAAAACCAAGGATCAAGGACACTGAGGGCCCACGAATGTAAGTTCAGCACCTCATGAACCCCATGGTTTTATAAACAAATTGCTGTATCTCTGAAGAACACACAGTTTTCAAAAGATTCTTAAAAGCTTCTGTGATACCAAAAACATTTAGAACCACTGTTTAGGAGGTCTAGAAATAGGTATCAGGGCGGCAGAGGAGAAGTTCTGCTTGACCTTCACAACTACAATTATATGTTATAATCGGTTTGCTTGCTAAACATATGACTACGTACTGCCATGTCAGCCACAGTACTTAGAAGAGAGCGGAACGATGATTAAGGCTGGACTGTCCTTGAGTTCAGGGAGATGGGCATGAGAATGACAGATAAAAAGTACCCGGAGCGTGCACCACCTCCCGGAACAAAGCGAAGCAAAGACTCCCTGGTTCTAAATAAAAGGTTCTCAAAAAGGCCACAAGAGCTGATTAGGCCAACCTACCAAATATGTACTGGGTGTCTGTTATGTGAATGCAGCAGTCAAAGATTTTGACTCTACTTATTGAGTTGACAATCTACAGAAGAAGGATATGTAAAAGACAAAAAGTATATAAAGAGGCAATATGATTAACTCCATGTAAAGAGAAAAGCTTGTCAAGAAAGCTCTATGAAGCAAGGGTTACAGGGGATAATAAGAGCTGAACAAGCAGTCAAAGTATACCCAAAGGCAGGAAGATAGGAAACAGTGGGGCGCAGGGGAGTTGCAGGGTGCACAGGTCAGGGGTGGGCTCGATACAGCTAAAGCAGAGTGGGAGAATGATTGGAGGTGAGGGTAGCACACACAAACTCAGCTAGAAGGGCAACACGTTTACTAGGGCACTGCAGGCTTCACCACAGAGCTTGGATTTATGCAATGGGAAGCACTAAAAAGTTTGAAGGAGGATTCCATAAAAGACAAAACCTCTCTTCAAGAATCATCTCAGTATTACAAAAATATCCTCAAATGCATAGCACATTAAACCATAAGGATATCTATTACACTACTTAATTTTAAAAAGAAAACAAGAGTATTTCAAAATTCAGTGGCATAAATCAGTGTGAATCCTCACCCCATTACTCGTCATATTTTTATAATTTAATACAGACCTGAACTACATGGATTCATGAGTTACCTTGGCAATCCCATGAGTCAGTTTATTCACAGAGCTTATCATAAGGATGGTACCAGTAAGTGCTCAACAAATATTCACTGTACTTACATACTGATGAAAGAATAAAAAAGCTTACCAGGGATAAAAATATGGTTAAGCTATCAAAGTAAAGAGAAGTCTTAAGAAACTACAAAAGAGCTGGCTAATTAACTTTTAAAAAATTAGTCTAAACCTAAAGAATTTATGTTGTAGATCCTCCCCCCATTTAAAAAAAAAAAGTCAATCTAAAGAATCTTATTTAACAGGTTAGTTCACTCAGCCACTCAAGAGACCCAGCAATGAAACAGGTTCAGTACAAGATCAGATATTCTGAGGAGATATGGTATAGTTTAACTAGCAAAGCAAGCTAATTGGTAAGGCTAGCCGCTGAAGCATATATGTGAGGTTTCTGAGATTTTCTGTTAAACTGGACAACTGCCAATTCAACAAGTAGAGGCATGAGTAATCTTCCCAAGTCCATTTACTCCTAGTCATGAAAAGACATACTTTGTGGCACTGTGTCTTGTATAGTGAGCATGCAATATTTATAACTGACATGGTTTGTTTTTTTAAATGCCATGAAGGTAACTGCAAAGTAAAATAATACACAAAACACCAACTAATAAAATAATAAAAGCTTGACAATTTCAGCCTTGTGAACAAAAATAATCCTGAGTCAAAACAACAGAACTAAATGGCTATGAAAAAACCCAACACCTAAAAGTGTTAAAATCTATTCAATTCTCATAGTTGTGTAAGGGAGGTGATATGGAAAAAACAGACCAGATACTGCTCTATAATGTTAAACCTCTATTCACACAGGCTACTCATGAAAATTATGACCATTTAATCCTTAAACATTCTTAGAACATAAAGCGGTCCCGGCCAAGAGAGATGAGAAGGAGAACCGACGTTCACTCTGGCTTTCTAATCAAGTGCCAGGTGACTGGTGGGGACAGCTGCAGAGCCAAGGCCTCAGGAGGACAATGCGTGAGAACAATGGCCACAAGTAACTGAATTCAAAGGGGAAGTATCAGTGAGCTAGCTTCAGCTTCCCTGGAGATTAAACTGGTTTTGAAGGTTAGCTGGCACCCTAATAGCCATGTAAAACATTGTTTTGACAAGAAAAGGCTCCAATTAACATCCTATACATTTCAGAAGTAGCATTTTTATTGATGATGGGCATACCTTCTGTTGCACCTGTCTATCTCTTCAATGTCCAGCTAGACAGTGAAGCTCACTATGCACAATCTATTTACTATTCACTATCTATCTATTCACTGGCTACTAATCACTTCACTGGACAAATCTATGTTAAAGCCATCACTATGAACTCTAAAATCTTGTTTTCTTCAATGAGCTAAATAGTAATACGTCATTCAGAGAAAAAACTGTCAGAAGATTCTTTGATTCAAGAATCCTTGAAACCTCAAATGCAGGGTTCAAATCTCCAACCCAAGCCGGGCGTGGTGGCGCACACTTGTAATCCCAGTACTTGGGAGGCTGAGACCGGAGGATCTGGGTTCGCAGCCAGCCTCAGCTACTTAGTGAGGCCCTCCACAACTTAGTGAGACCCTGTTTCAAAAATAAAGAGTAAAAAATAGGGCTGGGGATATAGCTTGGAGATAGAATGTCCCTGGGTTCAATCCTCAGCCAAAAAAAAAAACAAACAAAAAACAGATCTCCAACCCAGCCTAGCTTAGAGTCCCATTCAACTAGAATTTTTCAAATGAGCTTCCTTATAGCATTTCTAGATCACTCTTAAAAGAGTGAGAAACAATAAAATGTAGCTCTGCTGTTTAGTACCCAAGTGGTCTTGGGCAAGTTACTTAAACTCTGTGAATATTTCCTTAACTGAAACATAAGGATAAAAGGATTTATCTGAGCCTGGCGTGGTGGTACTTGCCTGTAATCCCAGTACTTGGGAGGCTGAGACAGGAGGATCACAAGGTTCCAGGCCAGTCAGCAACTTAGGGAGACCTCATTTCAAATTAAAAAATAAAAACTGCTGGGAGTGTAGCTAGGAGCTAGAATGCCTCTGGGCTCAACCTTCAGTACCAAAAAGTTTTGGGCATGGTGGTATACACCTGTAATCCCAATACTTGGGAGGCTGAGACAGAAGGATCGCTGGTTTGCAGCCAGCCTCAGCAACTTAGCAAGGCCCTGTGTGACTTAGTGAGACCCTGTTTCTAAATAAATAAAACAGGGCTGGGGGTGTATCTCAGAGAAAGAATGCCCCTGGGTTCAATCCCCGGTACCACAAAAAAAAAAAAAAAAAGAGTATCTGGTTGTTGTGAGAAATAAATTAAAACATATAGAGTGCTTAGAACAGTACCTGGTTGCAACATTCAGTTAAGTGTATGTAGTTTATTATTATACTGATGTTCATCATTACTATTGCCCTTGAAAGCAAGGGCCAAACACCATGCTTTAAGTAAGTTATTTCTAGCCTACACCTTCTAGGTCCTGACTCCTATAGGTGATTTAGAGTTATACAAGGACACTGTACAGTGTCACCATGTTCTGATTCACAACATAATACAATCTTGAGTCACAATTCACAGTTTATATCCCATCTAGGTTTATTCGCTTGGTACTTAAAGCAACTTTTTAAATAGCATACAAATCACTAAGGCAAAGCTGATCTTGTTTTCTTTAAAAAAAAAAAAGGAATTTCCTTAGGATTTCTAATCAGATCCTACTTTCACCTTAAAAAAAAAAAAATCCTCCTGCTTCAGAGGAGGATTTTTCCCCAGCAGAGATTATTACTATGCTCTGCCTGATTCTATACAAAGGAGCAGTTTTTTACTCCCAAACACAGCAACAGCACACTATCATAACATCATTTCTGCCAAAGCCTGACTTGCAATCTCACTGTGGCTGGGAAGTAGGCTTCTTTTTTCTTAAAACTTTCCTAGGAGAACAAAAAAGAGAGAAGAGGACAGCAGCTGCTGCCACTTAAGGGAGGAGACAGCAATACAAAAGCCCTTTCACCAGCAAATTTCTTAACTCCCTAACCAGGCCTCCCACCACTATCTATTTAAGTTCCTGCTGCCAGGAATTCTAGACCCAATGGGGAGAATTGCCCCCACCACGGCTGACCGCCCAGCTCCTACACACTCTTACAGACTTCTCAGTCATGATACATGGCCCATTAGTATCCTTTACATTCCATTTCCTGTCATGACAAAATAGACTGCAGGGAAAAAAGTAGGTCCTAGGCTATATGCAGAATATTCTACTTTAAGTCAGAAAATGCATTTTTAAAACACTGAATAATTAAAATATTAAACTACGCAGAGTTCTGCCAAACCAGACAGAAGCTCCAGAAGTGTTTTCCCTCTCAATGAAGTCAGCAATCAGGTGAGCCTGGACTGAAATCCCTTTTTGTTTCCACTCCACAAATGCACTCAGCCTGTATCCACCCAACTAGGGAAAGCCAGAAGCCAATCTCTGAGTGGTGGCACAGGAATGAATGGTGAACTAAAACTTCCCTATAATGAGAATGCAGTAATTTTCTCTTAAGAAAAAATGCAGTCCTCATTTTCCCTCCCATATTTCATGAATGGAGATTTATCTGGTCGCAACAGCTGTACTTCCATATTAACCAATTCCAAGTCATTCCATAGGAACATACTTCAATTTCAATCCAGAAACCACGATTGGGATTCTAAGAGTAACACAGCATTAATAAGTTTTAAAACTTGCTCTTATCTTAGTAAAAAATGTGGTCTCCCCAAATAAGTAGAGTCAAATGGAGAAAACTGGGTTGCATTTGTACTAACAGCCAAACGTTGAATGGAAGAACTACTTGAAACTGAAGGGGAAACTTAACCTATGGGCATCCCATTACCATACACACATCAGGGGAAGAGACTCAACCAAACACTGCTTCAACACAAGTTTCCATTAACAGTTACAAAAATCTTTTGGATTAAGCATTTTTCTGGACAATCCCTAACTTTTAAAAATTAACAAAAAGATGTGACTTTTTCTTGGTCCTCAAGTAATAATTAACTTAATGGGCACCCATCAGCCAAGAAGACTAAACCTAATTTATTCCACAAATCTGTAAGAGGGATGCTCAAGATCCTAATCTGCTCAACTTTGAAGCTTATGAAGCAGCCAGTAATATATGTGAAGTAAAAACAAGGTGAACACTGGGAAGGATGTTAGGCAAACTGAAAGCTAAATGTGAAATTACACATGCTTCCAAGATACTCCACTAAATATTTTTGTTACATCTACTTCAGAATCCTCACTGTAGATTTTAAGCAGATAAATTTAAAGAATCTTAATTAGAGCTCTAGAGACTGGCACTCTAACAAGACTGACTTTCCAAATAATTTTTTCACGTAACATTCTACCCTCCAAACCTCAAATGAAGGGCAATCATGCGAGTATGGATTTGTCAGAACAGCTCACTAATGCCCAGAGGCCTCTCCAAAAAAAAGCATATGATACAGCAAGAGATTATCAGGTGAGCAAAGGACTGTCACCCCACAGTGCAATGACATGTCACCTCCCTGCAAAGCCAACTAGCAAAATATGAAAGAAATCCAGAGTTAATAGGCTACATATATTTGGTGACAAATTCTAGGTAACCCATAGAATTTTCACCTTTTTTACATGTATTGGTGTACTGTAATTATACCTCATACTGAGATACAGAGACAAGAATATACATGTACACAACACTTGGTGCGTTTCCCTCCAGATCCCACCTCCTCCCTCCCATTCCTCATACATGTCTTTGAGATTGGCATTGGTAATTTAATATATGTACATAGCATTATTTCAACCATTACCTCCTTTATGTCTCTATCTCCCCTCTTCCTTCCCCTAGGCCCCCTCATCACTCCATTGGAGTTTCTACTCCTCTCTCTGAGGTTACCCTTATGTCCCAATTTCTATCTGGCTTCCACATATGAGAGAAAACATACAACTATTCACTTTTTGAGACTGGCTAATCTCACTTAGCATAATATTCTCAAGTTCCATCCATTTTTCTGCAAATGACATAATTTTGTTCTTCTTTATGGCTGAGTAAAATCCCATTGTGTGTATATACCAGTTCGTGATTCATCCATCAGTTGATGGACACCTAGGCTGGTTCTGTAATTTGTTGTGAATTGTGCTGCTATAAATACATGGATATGCATGTATCTCTATAATATTCTGACTTCAATTCCTTTGGAAAGATGTCCAAGAGAGGTATCACAGGGTCATATGGTAGTTCCATTCCCAATCTTCTAAGAAACATCCACTTTTAGCAAAATATGTATAAACAATTAGCAAAATATGTATAAAATTCAGAACAGGCTACATATATTTGGTGACAAATTTTGGAAAACCCATAGAATTTTCACTTTATTTTTTAAAACTATTTTTCAGAGGCCAATTCAAATTTAAGCATATTTAGAAAGAAGAAGGATCAGAAGTAAGAACTGAATTTAGATCGCCGAGTATGTCTCTGTACTGTGAAAAGTACATAAAAGATAGACATATTTGATAATGTTGAAATAGTTAAACCACCACAAGAATCTGGTCATGTTATTCAACCAACACTAGTTGTTTAAAGCCAAAGGCAAGCAGCAAAAAGGTAGGCAGACAGGTTTTTGGTGCCCAGAACCAAAGCAGTCCTGCACAGGCGGGTTATCAATTAGCCCATTATTAAAATGCATCACTGTTCTGGAAAGCAACCGTCCAATGGAAATGGGCAATAAGCAGAGAGTGAAGTTCTAGAATGGTGCTAACCAGACTAGAGCCTGGCCAAAGCCAATTCACATTCAGTTTTAGTGCTGCCTTTTGTGGGGTTCCCACTGGTAAACTGCCCCTACTTTTGGACAGACAGACATCTCTCCATACTTCCACAGTGCCAGAAAAAGTAAATTCCAAATTAAAAAAGTAGCTAATTTTAGCATTCCTACTACACAAAACACTGATTTTCTCTAAAGGAATGCTATGCTATGATACTAATTGTCCTGGTCAGGAATCTCTAAAGTAACTTGGGCTGATAATTCTATCAACAATACATCTTATTGCATACCAATCCAATGTTTAAATATTATATCACTTACTCAGCTTCCAAAAGTATATATAAATAAATCTACCATACACTGAGTAATTTTCTTTGTAAAGTAAGGACCACAGAATGCATGACCTAGAAATTTCCAACTTCTCTCTCACCTTTAAATATCATTATTTATATAAATGCATAACAATTTTTCATAGTTACCAACCACACTGTCCATAATCGTAACACCTCCTCTTCCCTCCCACTAAATCACCACTGGCAAAGTCTAGCATTGCCTTCAACTCTGAAAACCACCACAAATCTATTTCAAGACACTACCTTGTTTGGTTGGTTGGTTGGTTCCTTTTTTTATTCTTGGTAGTAAGAATAACCCAATTCCTTAAATTTATAGGTGAAAAATACTAGCTTCTAAATGACTCTTTTAAAAGCAACAATAAAAATACCCTTTTCACTTGAAAGAAAAACCCCAAAAGGCAGTCTTCATATAATTTAAGTCATGAAGAGAATGTAAACTAAGATTTGGGTTCTACTTTCTGACTCAAATTTAACTTGTAGCAACAGTTCTTTATAGGTTTTGAAACCTACTTTGGAAGTGAAAAAAAAGGAATAGTTGTTCTCAGAAAATTTACAAAAACACAGTTTCAGCTTCCATTATTAACTTTGGGTATTTTTCTATATTGCCACTTACCCAAAAATTCTAATTTATATTGGACAGTATGACCAAAACAAAAAAAGGCATTGTACTCTTCAGATGATTACCAAACACTATTTATTCATTATGTTATTTTCTCTTGAATTAAAACTATGAGAATTTTAGATAAGTGATATATAATTTGTAGATTTACTAAATCTGACACATGCTAACAGTATATAATTCAAAGAATCTCTTGAATTAATAAAAGCACAATAAAAAATTTACACCCTCCAAAACAACTATTTCTAAGACAAGTTATACTTATCATATGCTATGTACCTTTAGATGCCAGTATAGGAACAGGAGCAAGTATAAGACAGAAAAATTCAGTTATTTTTGTGTGTGTGGTATTACTGACCATGTAAAGCTTTAACAACAACAGTCCCTTCTAGAATGGACATATTTATAAAGGAAATATTAATGAGATTAATAAATAAACGGAGACTCCACTTATTACTGCATAGAGCAATTACCCAGTTTCCTTCTATTACCATGCTCAGAGGGCAGGAAGTTCAAAGCCAAAACATTCATTAATTTATTCATTTATTCTTTAAACATTTCTTTTTTTTTTTTGCGGTACCGGGGATTGAACCCAGGGGCGTTCTACCTCCGCGCTACACCCCTGGCCCTATTTTTTATACTTTATTTTGAAACCGGGTCTCATGAAGTTGTGGAGGGCCTCACTAAGTAGAGAGAAAGAGAGAGAGACAGGGACAGAGAGAGAAAGAGAGAGAGAGAGAGAGAGAGCTGAACCCGGATCCTCCGGTCTCCGCCTCCCAAAGTACTGGGATTACAAGCGTGCGCCACCACGCCCGGCCTTCTTTTAACATTTATTGAGCAGCTTCCACATGCCAGGCACTTTTTCCTAGGTGTTGAAGATAGAAAATGCAGGAGCTAACAGCCTGCCCTGGAAGGCTAACACTCCATCACAGAGAATGATATATAATTATAATATCTGTGTAGCTAGAGTAAGGTATGCACCAAGTGCAAATAGTACGAACTCACATGAACTGGCTATCTTGGAGGTCTTGGTTTTAGAACCTTATTCTAGGAGAAAGAGTATCACAATAAAGCATTGCTACCACTTCCAAAAGACAATAAATCTAACACACGCTAGGGGCTTTCCCATGTTATTTCACTGTATCCTCACATACATCTTGTAGTAATTTTTGAGTGTCTCCATCTTACAGATGAAACAACATTAGTTTTAAGCAGTATTTCTCTGGTCCAAGATCATGAGTTAACATCTGAAAGAGCCAGGATTTCAAGTTAGGTCTTTTCAGTTCAACATCTGACTACCCTACATCTGCCTCTCAAACAAAACCTGGAGGAGGCACTAAGTAAAGCAGATCATATTACAGAAGTTTTAGCACATAATCTCTATGCACATTGCATAATTTTGCAGGTGTGCAGTAACCTCTGGATGCCATGCCAGATGGTGTTAGTAGTTGTTCTAAGAGCTTGCAAACATATTTGCTTGAAAAAGCTCAGAAGGGCTTCTCAAAGTTACAACAAAAGCAAAGTGATATTTTTAATGATTGAATACAAACTTAGAGATGAGTATCAGTAATAACAATTTCAATTCTATTCACTCATTTTATGCCCACATCATAATTTGAGCTCCTTCGGTTCCATCTTCACCGCTTACTATACATAAACATACCTACATACAGCAACAGGCCAAACACCATACACGTGCACTTCTATACTGAGCCCTAAGAGAGGTCAACTAAACTGTGAAGGAACTATCACAGGCATACGTGGAAAAAACAGAAGGGATATATTAAACCAGAGAAACAAAAACATATTTACCTGTTTCTTCATCTATCTTGAAAACACCAACACCAGAACCATCTCTGATAGAATATCGGATCTCCCCGTCTCTTCCTGCGTCTTCATCATGAGCTGACACTGTCATTACTGATGAGCCAATAGGGACATCTTCTTTCACTACACCCTTTTCCACAAAGCTGGAAAATACTGGAGGATGTAAGTTCTCATTCACATCAACTACCTCAACTTCCACATAGCAAGTGGAAGACAGGGAGACTGGCTTCCCTTTGTCTTTGGCCCTCACAGTGAGATTATATACCTGCTTCTTCTCAAAGTCCAACTGCTGTACAATTCTAACTGCTCCGCTGAGTTTATCCACATCAAAGTTACCTTCTCCGTGGTCCATAAGACTGTATCTCACTTGACTAGACTGACCCAAGTCAGGATCATAGGCTTCTAACCACATGATTATGGTTCCTTCTGGCAGATCCTCTCGAACTTTCACACGGTAATTAGGTGGAATAAACTTAGGTGGGTTGTCATTAACATCCTCTAGTGATACCTTCAGAAGTACAGTGGAAAACAACTGGGGTTCTTCTTTGGCTTGATCCCTGGCTTCAATCTTTAAGTAATGCACATGCTGTACTTCACGATCCAAAGGGCGCATGATCTTAACCACACCCGTTGTGCTGTCAATTGAAAACTTATCTGTATCTGTAAGAATAGAGTATGTCACACGTCCATTGAGGCCCAGATCTTTATCAGTGGCTTCAACCTGGATGATTTCACTATTTATCTCCTTGTCTTCGCTCACTTCAACAAAATAGCTGTCCTGTAAAAATTCAGGTGGATTATCATTGGCATCCAGAACAATGATGTCTAGAAGACGCCAAGCTGCCTTCTGGGGTATACCAAGGTCATATACAGTAATATTCAGGGTGTATTTGTCTGTTGTTTCACGGTCAAGTGGAGATAAGATTTTTAGCATTCCTGTTTCCATGTCAATAGTGAAGCAACTATCCTCATTTCCTCCAGAAATAGCATAGACCAGTTTTCCATTGAAGCCAGAGTCAAGGTCAGTAGCATTCATGAAAATTATATTGGAACCCACAGAATGGTTTTCTTTTACCTCAATAACTGTTGGAAGAGTACTCCTAAACTGTGGGGCATGAGCATTGACAGAGTGAGAATCAAAGAAAATGTCCTCAACCTCCCCCTGGCTGTGCAATTTATTTGCCTGCAGGAGTTTCTCTGCCAGCATTTTGGCAACACCAGTCTCTTCACACTGCAGGTTGACTGGCTTGCGGCTGGCAGCCACGGTTATGTTGATATATAATGGTGTGGCAAAATTTTCTCCATCTGTAGCTGTAATTCTCAGACTGTGAAAAGACACCTTTGCACCTAAACCATCCATGAGTGACTGCTTTAATGACAGTACTCCAGAGCTGGGGTCTAAGCCAAATAAATCTAGTTCATTCCCAGCTTCAATCTGATATCGTACCAACTGAAGTTCATCAGCATCAATAGCAGAAATGGTGGTTATTTGCTCCCCCACACCTAGGTCTCTGGGAATTGTTCCTTCACAATTTATTTTCTCAAACAGAGGTGTGTTGTCATTCAAGTTATTGAGAGTAATTGTTGCCAGGACTTCAACCTCCCGGCGGTATGGCAAGCCCCAGTCTGATGCTCGAATTCTTAGGGTATAAACCCGAGGCATCAGTTCATAGTCCAGGTTTTCTGAAGTACTCACAGCACCAGTGAAATGGTCAATGACAAAGGGCACGTGATTCAAGTTTGTAATACTGTAAGTGACATACCCATTCTCACCCTCATCAGGGTCAACAGCGCTCACTCTCATGACAGTAGTACCAAGGGGCATGTTCTCATCAAAGGATGCTTTGTATGCTGTCTGGGTGAACTCCGGGGGGTTGCTATTTGTACCTAAGACTTTCACCAAGACTTTGGTGGAGGCTTTTCGGTCACTTGTTGTTACTTCAAGTTCAAACTGGGATGCCTGCTGTCTTTTAATTGGTTCTAAAATGGAAATGAGACCAGTATTGTGATTTAAACTGAATTTAGCTTTTCCAGGTGTACTCTTAAAAACATACCTCAAATGGGAATAACTAGGAATGGCTTTTACCATAACCACAGGTGTATTGGGAGGAGCGAATTCACTTATTTCTGCTCTGTAAACATTCTTTTCAAACTTGACTGGCCCAGCTTTGAACTGTGGAGAAGTCACATGAATTACTTTTACTGAAGAGAACTGGGGAGGAGTTCCTTTATCTTTAGCCTGTAGTGTCAAATTGTAGCCAAAAGGATGACTGTCCCAATCAATGCCATTAACGGCTTTAATTTTATACTCTTTACTCCCTGGGAAGGACCTCACTGTTCTAAATTGTTGAAGAAGGTCACCTGCCACAATGCTTAAAGAAGCGATTTCCCCGTTGGCACCCTGATCACAGTCATCCACGGTTACAATTGCATATGTTGGGTCCCTGTCCAGTTCTGAGGGTGACAATGTCACTGCTGTTATCACGGGGGCACATTCATTGGCCTGTTCCACGTGAACTGTTAGCTTGGCCATACTGCTGATCCCACTGCTGCCGTACAATTTCATTCCACGGTCCACAGCAAGGATTTCCAGCTCATAGAGCTGAGTCTCTACATAATCAAGTCTACCAGTTAGAACTACCGTGCCACTGGTTGGGTGAATAGCAAACATGTCCGTTCGGTCTTTGAAGCTGTAGTAAAATTCTCCATTGGTTCCTATGTCTGCATCCGTGGCACTGACTCTTGCGATACTGGTCCGTATAGCTGTGTTTTCCGGTAGGGAAACGCTGTATGAGGTGGGAGAGAATAATGGTCTCAAGTCATTTGTATCCAGCACTTGCACCCTGACCTTTGTTCGTGCTTCAGCATTCGTGTTTTTTTCAACTGCTTTGACTATCAGTGTGTAATGGTCTTTCACTTCTCTATTAAGAATAGCTGTATTTCCTCCTTTGGTCCTTATTCTTAGAAAGCAAAAGTCTCCAAGAATGTACTCTTCAGCTTTGAACAGGTTTTCGTTGTCTCCTGAGACAATTTTGTACCGTAATTCCCACATCGGATTTGTAATGTAAATACCCATCTTTACGGGATGCCCAACATAAGTTTTAGCTGCAGAGTTCTCGTGCACAGTGACATTGTACTGGAAATGTGTAAACTGTATAGAAGGAGGCTGTTCAAGTCTTTGGCTTCCATCGCTGTCTCCAAAATGTTGGAGAAGGAGGAGCAGAAGCAGAAGCAAGGCCAAATGTCTCCCCATTGTTTAACTCTCAGGAATCTAAAATAGAAGAAAGAAATGAGAATTATTACTTTGGGGAAATAAAACAAGCTAAAAAGTATAAATTATTTTTAAACTCTATGTTTTAACAAAGTATTTTCATCTATATGGAATATGAATAAATGAAGTGATTGAGTTTTTTCAGATTTCCAGTATCAACACTCTTCAAAATACAGAATTACTAATATTAACAGTGATCTTTTTTACTCAAATTCATATTTTTCATATTTGATGACTCAAGAATTATAATAAACATATGGAAAACTAAACTGTAACGACTAAATCTTATTAAAATCTTCAAGGCAAACATAAGCAATTATTAAATAGGTAGGCAATGAATGTTGTTTACATTTACTTTATACAATGAATTAAATGCTCAAAATGCTTATAAACTTAATACTACTGTAATATTGTGAGCATACAAAGCTTCTAACAATTTAGGGGAGAAAAAACCTCAATAGCAGTTTTATATGACCTCGTATAATGATACCTTATAATCTCATTTCAAAATTTATCCTGAAATTATATCATTTATTTATAAGAATGATTAAGTTCATTCCCTAAATAATACAAGGGTTTATTAGCTCATTTAATACTATATTAACTATTTACAGGTATTAAAATAATTATATCATAAAGTTTGATACTGAAGTAGTTTCTGAAACATCAACATGAGACAAAAAAGAGTTTACAATGCAAAAACCAAAATTCAGTAGTTTAACATGAGTTTTTCCTAAGCCAGCAAAGCAAATATCAACTACATCAATATTTTACCATCACTGCTGTTAAAAACCAGTTGTTCATAGTGTCTACTATCTTTGAAACACTGAACCACCTGTCACCCAGGTGGCTCCCATTAGAAGACAAACTATATACACACAAAAAGCAAATCATCGAAGCTAACACAAGTAAAGGGTCAAATCAATGTAGCAAGGTGATAGGAGCTGCAACAGGGTCAGAGGGTGGCTTGGGAAGGAAAGAGGGAAACTGAAGAAAGGTTGCCTATAATAAGTAGAAAGGTAAGCTAAGTCCACTGGGCTGAGGCCTGGTCAGAGAAACGGGACAATTTTTTTCATACCAGCTATTCTCTATCATGCCAACAAATCCCTCTTATAAATCACTGCAGTTTCACAAAAGCCCCCAGCACTGTCAGCAGAGGACAGCACTGTACCCTTGCAAAATAACTCTCAAATTAATATTCACAAAATGTGACTGCTACCAATGGTGAAACAGCAGGCTGGAGGGCTGGTTTATTGGTCAAGCTGAAATTAGTATGGCAACAGTAATTTATAGTATTGTAACTCAGCCACTGCCAACTTTGTTCCAGTAGTCATTTCACTGGCGGGGGGCGGGGGGATAACCCCATATGCTTAAAGCAATTAGAAGATTAATTGATATTGAATCACATTCAAGTTGGGCACCTTAACTTGTTCTTTAGCTATCTATGCTTCCTTAGCAGATACAATCAGGAAATTATACCTTTGGCCTGTAAGACAACTATCATTTAAACAAAATAAAAATTTCTCCCAAAACTATCTCTATTAATATCTCAATTTGGCCAATGGTTCTAATGCTCAGGGAAATTTGAATATTATAAAATGATCCAGTAATTTTAACAAAACAAATAGAAAGCTCAATTCAACCTATAGGTACTACAGACCTGCTATCAGACAGCACCATGCTAGGTACACAGAGTTAAATATTAGAAAAGGCAAAGATTACAATCCAAAGACATGACATTTACAAACTAAGAGTAAAAAGTACACATAAGAAAATGCTTTAAAGAACATTTAGGAAGATGATTTTAAACAAAAGTTGTCTTGGTTTGAGGAAACAACAATTATGTTTTAGGATACAGTATTACTAGTATCCACTTTACAACACAGTATTATACCAAGATTCTACTAAAAGCACTTAAAATATTTTTGCTTAATTCTACATGTAAATTATGCATCCATCAAAACAGAATATGATAGCATTTCTTGCGTTGATATGTAAAGATGTTCAAGATACATTAACTAGAAAAACTAAGCTTATCTCATTTATGTTTGTTGGGGAGGAGGCAGATAAATGTGTGCACATGTACATGGTACATGGATATATTTAAAAAATAGAGAAAAGCTCTGGACAGATAAAAAAGAAATTTAGCAGTGGTGATTTCTAGAGAACAGGAGGAGGGAATCGGCAGTCAGGGGAATGTAAACACATCTATACTTTACTACCTGAATTTTTAACCATAAGTATATGTTATCTTTATCATCTACTCACTCCTCTAATTATTTAATTCTTCGACAAATATCTAATGAGCACCTACTCTAAATCAGGTCCAATTCTAGATGTTAGGGACTCAAAAGTGAATCAAATACACAATCCTAATGGAAGACACATTCCTGGTGAGAGATGGACAAGCAAACAAACCAAGAGTATATCAGATGCTGAGGAGTAAAGGCTAAGGAGAAAAATAAAGCAGGGAAGAAAGACTGGTCAGAAACCTGAAGGAAAAGAGTGAACGCCTAACTTCTAAAGAGCTAGTGTTTCTCAACCTTAGCACTTCTGACATTTTGGGCATATAATTCTTAGAATCTCTGGCCACAGTGGGATGTTTAGCATTACTCCTGGTCTCCACCCACCAAAAGCCCGTAGCATCTGTTCCCAGCTGGGACAACTAAAAGTGTCTATGTACATGGCCCAAATGTCTTCTGTGGCTCAAAATCACCCCCAGTAGAGAAGTGCTAGTTTAGGAAAAAAACGAGATCATCATGCCTAGAGCACAGTGGGGGAGAAGAGAGCAGTAAAGGACAGCAGGGGAGAGAAAAGATTATGAAGGAGAGGGTTTCATTTTTTTTAATTAACTTTTCATTCTAAAATTGTTTTAGGTTTACAGAAAAAGGTGCAAAGATAATTCCCCCTGTTAACATCTCACATTAGTATATTTGTCCCAACTAATGAACCAATATTAACATATTATTTTCTAAAGTCTATACTTTATTCAGATGTTCTTAAATTTTATCTCATATCCTTTCTCCATCCCAGGATCCCAGTCAAGAAACCACATTACATTCAGTCACCATGTCTCCTTAAATTTCTATAAACTGTTAGGCTTCTGAGACTTCTCTTGTTTTTAACAAACTTGACAGTTTCGAGAAGCACTAATCAGGCATTTTGTAGAGTATTCCTCAGGCAAAATGACCCTCAAATGGAATTTGATGTTTTTCTTATGATTAGACCAGGGTTGTGTTTGGGAAGGAGGACCACAAAGGTAAAGTGACATTTTCACCACATCGCATCAAAGGACATAAGCAACATGACTTAAGGATGTTGACTTGACCTTGTTCACTTGACTGAGGCTCTGTCAGGTTTCTGCACTGTAAAGTTTCTCCTCCCCCTTCCCACCCCATTTTGCACTATACTTTCTGGAAGGAAATCACTACATGGAGCCCATATATACTTAAGGGGTGGAGAGTTGTGCTACCCAAATTACTCAGAATTCTATAATGTTAATTTGTCTATTCTCTCCTAATTATGTACTTATTCAATCATTTTTTTAGGACTTTGGATTTTACTACAAATAAAATGAGAAATCACCAGAGGATGAGGATTTTGAACAATAGAGTGATGTGACCTAACTGAAGGAGAAAAGTGTCACTTTGGTATCTGTGTTAAGAAGGGAAATGTAGAAGAACAAGGGCAAAAGCAGGAGGGAGTCCAGCCAACGGCTGCCAAAATAACACATGTGAGAAGCCAGGGCGGCTGGGCCCACAATGGGAGGTGGAGAGACGTGGCCGAATTCAGTCTATTTGCTGATGGACTGGAGGGACACAGAGAGAAGAGAAAGAAAAAGAAGTATCAAAGAAGATTCTAAGGATTGTATGCAGAGCAAAGAGAACAAAGCTGCCATGTACCCAAGAGAAGGGAAGATGAACAGGAATAGGTTTTAGGGAGTAAGATTAGAAGTTCAGTTTTGTTTTAAACAAGGTAACTTAGAAATTGCTATGGTTTGGAAGTATCCCCCAAAGGCCCATGTGTTAAAAGCTTGGTAGCCAGCAGTCTGTGGCACTACTGAGAGATGGTAAAACCTTTAACAGGTGGGGCCTACTGGAAGGAAGTTAGGTCATTGGGAGTATTCCCTTAAAGGGATATTGGGATCCCAACCCCCACTCCCACTGCCCAGCTGCCCTGAGGTGAACAGGCCTCCTGCTCCCACCATGAAGTACTGTGACACCACAGGCCCAAAGCAACAGAGTCGAACCACCATGGACTGAAATCATGAACCAAAATAAACCTTTTCTCCCTCTGAGTTGATTATCTCAAGCATTTTGTCATAGTGACAGAAAGCTGACTAACATGGAAAAGACTAGTGATTATCCAAGTAAAGATTTTCAGTAGGCAGATAGATATACAGGAGAAATCCAGTCTGGAGGATTTGAGAGTGTCAGAATATGGAAGATAGTATTTAAAACCATGAAATTGAATGAGATCACAGACAAGGAAGAGCACAGATAAAGACAGAAAACCAAGAATCGAGTCTTGTTGCCTCCAAGGTGTGAGCAGCAGAAGAGGAACTGGCAAATGAGACAGAGAGTAGAGGTAGGTAAGAAAGATTGGTGTGATAAGAAACAATAAGTAAATAAATCTTTTTGAGCATTTAAAATCCATCATCAGTACTTGGACATTAAATAACCGCTGGTGCCATCCTGCCTTTACCACCACTGCTGAGAGGCCCTGGACCACCCCTCCACCCCCTGAGTCATAAGGAAAATGCCCAACATATAAAATTGCTGCAGCTGTCCTCTCCCCATGGCTTCCCAGCCACTCGTCTAACCACTGACACTGCCACCACCCAATGGGATCCCCCAAACACCCCAGTCACCTTCCATAACCCATGGACCACAATTCTCATAGGACACATCAGAGCTGGAATAAACCTTCTGAAGCACATTCATAGCTGAGGCTTTTTAAAACCCTGAATTTATTCTGAAAACTTGGCTAACAGAATGCCACTGTAATTACAATAATTTATTAAATACAATCTTTGGGTCAAAAAGAAATCTATTTTTTAAGAGATATTATTAACCCTTCAGTAATAGAACCAAGAACTATGAACTCAGGTTTCACTATCAATTACCATGATCAAAACTACGGCTGTTCTCTACGCAAAACAAATGGGAAAGCTAAATGGCGGGGGCGGGGGGGTTACTAACACCATTTCATCCAAAAAGTATGTTATTACTTAGAGTTGATGCTTATGAAAATTAAATTCCAAAAACCATTTTAGCCCAGGGCTACACTTTGATATTTAGAAAGTAATCGTACTACTCAAACGCATGGTAATTTAGGATTTCAAAAATATATCTTCCAAAGTAAAAACAAAGAGTGTTTACCTAGTTCAGTCTTTAAAGGAAAGAGCCTTGGGTCCACTGCTTAAATATCTTTAGTATAGATTTCTGGAAATCTATAAACACAGGAGGAAAAATAAATTTTTTCAGGTAAAAATAAGATATTAATATCCTCATATTTCTTCATTAGGGAGACTTTCATGTTAAATGCTCCAATCAATTACTGTGGATGCACATTTTTCACAAAACACAGACTCTTTGCTGAGAACATAACTGCATATGTTCACATATTTAAATCTAAAGCCTAGGATGTAGAAGTGGTTCTTATGCTTCAAAGACAGACCAGTCAGTGGGATACAGCATTACACATGCACAAGTTCTGCAAAACATTTAGTATTGAGAGGTCAATATTCTTACATGAACAGGTAGTCATTTTAGTCCTCTATACATTAAAGAAACATTAAACTTTCCATTCACAAAGATAAAAATACACAAAAACATTAAAAGAACTTTGTATTCTCCCTATTGTACTCTCCCCCAAAATGCAGTTTCCATCAACATCAGTGATCAGTGTCACTAGAATTTTATTTGTTATTAGAATTTAAAGTGGGTTTTTTTGCTTTGGTTTGGGTTTTTTTGTTGATGGGGATTGAACCCAAGGCTTCATGAATGCTAAGAGCACACTGTACCACTGAGCTACACCCACCCCCAGCCCTTACTGCCACTTTTAATGAATTTTTTAAAGATCCTTAACTGTAAAGATAACCACATTTCAAATGAATGTCACAAAATTGTTTAAAAAATGTGAAATGTAAGTGACTTGTCTTTTTAAAATATTGTGTATTAAACGTTTAATTTCTTGAATTATTTAAGGAGTAAAAAAAAATTGTGTATCTTACCAAAAAAGTTTGTTACTTAGCCATAATCTATTCATAGCCTCCAAAAACATTTACAATAGAAAAAAACTTCATTTTCAAAATAAATTATTATAGCCAGATAGTACTTTTAAGAGCTTTCTGAAAAACTAATGAGTAGACTCTGTTTTCTAGGTGCATGCTAATTCTTTTTAACCCATCTTAATAAAATTTTTCAGTAAAAATGGGAGAAAGCTATGGATCTAGAAAGCAAATGGCACTTTTAGGCATATATCTTTTAATTACTTCTGGTAACTCCATGTACATGTTGTTAGTTTTGATGGGAGCTGAAATAAGTCTGATTACTCTAGCAAGATTTAATTTAAATATTGTCTTCAAATGATCAATTAACTCTAATATTGTTTTTCAAACTACTGATACTGACAGTAGAGAACTATAAATCTGACTTTCTCAGAACTTAAACCTTTTGCATTTACATGATTTAATTAATCCAAAATAAAGTTTTAAAGGTGTTCTCATCCTTAAGAAAGTTGAACAGATTTTTCAATAACCTCTGTACAAAACTAAATTGACCAAGGACTACACGGACCTATAGAACATTTCTGTTAGTATAATGTAGGTAAGGGTTTCTAGTTGTTCTGTGCTATCATGACATGAAAGTCAAGACAGGTAAACAGGAGCTGCGCATACATTTTTGGCTGGGCGAGGCATCCTGGTGCTATACCTTTCTCTCCCCTCTCTTCACAATGGGTACTTAACCTCCTCCAAGCACCACGTGCACATTCCAGGACAAACTGTGCCATGAAGTTCAATAAACAGACTGCTTACCTCTTGGGATTTAAGATCATCTCACCTAATGTATTTTTTTCTATAAACAGAAATAATTTAAATGTTTTGGAAGGGTGGCCTGTAATTAACACTGGCCACCTCTTCCACTCCCAAATTAGTAAGGTTTTATTATGGGTCAAATTATGCTCCCTGGGCACTTAGGTACACACACAGGCATTTCACTAAATAATGGATCAGGTATGTGAATGTGCCATGTATAGTAAGAAAGTAGAAGTCACCAGGTAGAAAGTCCTTCTTCTTCCTTCCTCTCCTTAAAATGCTCTAGTTGCCTATTCTCTCTTTTCCTCGCTCCAGAAGAGACAGGACCCACCCTACCTGCAAATAGATATCCTGGATGTTATAAAATTCTGCCTCTTCTGCAGCTCTCAGGAACTCAAACAAATACAACAATCCCTTCACTACTGCCACCTTTTGCCCAATCTACAAACACACAGATTCTTCCCTGTTTAAAAATAAACAACTCTCACCAGGCGTGGTGGTGCACGATTGTAATCCCAGTACTTTGGGAGGCTGAGACCGGAGGATCGGGGTTCGCGGCCAGCCTCAGTTCTCTCTCTCCCTGTCTCTCTCTCTCTCTCTCCCTGTCTGTCTCTCTCTCTCTCTCTACTTAGTGAGGCCCTCAGCAACCTCATGAGACCCGGTTTCAAAATAAAGTATAAAAAATAGGGCCGGGGGTGTAGTGCGGAGGTAGAATGCCCCTGGGTTCAATCCCCGGTACCGCAAAAAAAAAAAATAAATAAATAAATAAATAAATAAAATAAAATAAAAAATAAACAACTCTCAAACCTGCATCCTCCTTTGAACTATTTCTCTCTTTCTTATATTGGCAAAGATCTAGGGAAAAAAGTAGCTTCTCAGCATCTCCTTGACTTCCTTAGAACTCTAAAAACACCACCCCCCTCAACTGCTCTACACAAATCCTTCAGATCCATCCTGGCAACAGAAGCAGCTCCTTCTTACATCACAAGCTAATGTCAAATCGAATGACCTTTTCTCAGTGCTTGTCTTCCCTGATTTACGGTCACATCTGATGCTACTCACCCCTCGCCCCAACAACCTAGTGTCCTTTATATTGTCAGAGTGCCTGAAACAATGAGGCAAACCATGACACATAAAGAACAAAAGACACTATACTTCCCCTATTCTCTTTGATACTCTTCTATACTCTACGATAACTCATTCGCCTTAAAGATTAGCATTACAAACTGTGACTTCCAACTCTTCCTATACATGCACATGTTACCATGCTTAAAGGTCTCATCTACCCCGCCTCAATCACAAAGGATCATGGTTGAACCCCATATTCATGCCCTAACTTCTCTCAGGTTTCTTGGAACACTTCCTGAAATACTACTGGGCCTAAGGTATAGATAGCCTTTTTGTCCACTTCCCATTGCAAAATAACAGCTCTTCCATTGTACTTTCCTATTCCAGTGAGGAGTTTTATGAATTCCTCAAATCACCCAAGTTTGCAACCTAAAAAACCAAACAGAAAGGAAGGGCTGGGAGACACAATACCTGATCCACTAATCAGGTCACTAATAGCCACCTGAATTCAAGCAATGACTCCTATGGACTCCATTTCTTTGAGAAATGGGGGGTTGAACTAAAATCTTTATCATCTTCTACTGTCCCCACATACACCTTCTTCCCCACCCCCTCAAATTCAGGATTTCTATGATTTCTTATTGCTACCTGCCAAACTTCCATTTCTTTTTTATATATATTTTATTAGTGTGCTGCAATTATATATCATAGTGAGGTTCAATGTGATAAAAACATACATGCACACACAGCTCTTCATATATTTCCCTCCACATCCCACCCCACATGCTTCTCCTCCATCCCCATCAGTGTTAGTGATATTGGTAGTTAGACCTCCACATATTGCCATAGTATTACTTGAACTGTTTCTTCTTCATTCCTCCTTCTGCCCCTTCCTGATTCCCTACCCCAATCCCCCTTCCCTACTCTACAGATCTCCAAATTTCCATTTCTAAAAAGTTATCTAGACTTGACATTTTCTTCTTCCTCAACTTCTTAGAACTGCTCCCTCTCCACTTCTGCTGCTACCACCTGGTTCATATGTGCACTTGTTTATGTACAGTGCTTTACTCATCTTTTGATAGTATGCTTTCTGGCCCACATCCTATTCAAACTTTTTATTATTACCTAGTTAGAAAATACTCAGCATTTCCCCTTCGCCTTCTTAGTCTTGTATTAAAGATTTCTGGTAAACTAACCCCTACCTATTTTCCTATCTAATCTCAGCATTACTTACTATTTCAAACCCAAAAGGTACACTTGCCATAGGCTTGAACCAAGTTGGGCAACCAAGATGCCTTGAGCCAAGGACAGCATCTAACGGCTAGGGCTCTGAACTAATGCAACATCTATAGGTCTTCCATGCAAACAACTATTTTATATTTTCCCGTCCTCCACTTTTCACATACAGCTTAGTTACTTTCACCTTTCTCTTCAATGTTTCCTTCTTTTCCTGTACCCTTAATCCCTGCCATCCTCCAATGCCTTTATAAGCCAATTTATATCACTGTCGTAGATTGTTCTAGATCCTACAAAGAAAAGAAATCATAAGTCAAGCAAAAATAGTATTAAAGGCACACACTAATGACGAACTAACCCTTTCCCTATAGATAGCATGCTAAGTTAAGTTTCCTGTCTCTTCTCTCCACTAATCACATCACAATCCAAGCCACAACTTTCTTTGCATGTTATTTCCTCTCCTTGAATTATTCCTTCCTGATCCACTCATCCCTTGGAACCCATCCTATATTAAATCTACCTACCCCAGATCCCCCAGCTTGCTGAGGTGCTATGAAGGACTACCCTGACCCCAATATAATTACTATTTATAACACTGGACTACAACTATTTATTATCCATCTCCCTCACTGGACTATAAGCTAATTAAGGGCAGGAAACTGATTTGTTCACCACTGTATATTGTGTTTGGCACAAAGGAGAACCAAAGTTATTGGACCGGTGAATGGACAGATGTACGAAAGATAAAGAATAGTGAATGAACGGCAAGACCAAATAGAGGAGGGGAAATAGAGAGGGATAATATTATAAAAATAAATCACCCATACCTCTCAAATTAACAGAAAATCCAAGCGCAGCCACCAGGCCAGTAACAACACCGGAGATGGCCCTCTAGATGACTCTGATTTTCAACAGCCCCAAAAGAGGTCACCATCCACATCAAAATGCTTCAACATTTGGCTACAGGTAATGCCAGATGAGTGTCTGTACTGCAGACCTTACCGTAAAGTGCTATACTTTAATATGCTATGAAGAATAAAAATTAAATTATGACTGATTTTCCTAAGTGGCTTAAAGAAGACAATTACATTACAGACTTATCTCAACATATACTTCAAAGAACCCTTGGAATTAAGCAAGAATTTGGGCAATATTTAAATCTGAGATTTTCAGGAAAAGAAAGATTATTTTTAAAAAACTTAAAAATGTACAATATACAGATTCATAATCTGATTGATATATATTTTAAGTAAAACATTCCTCTCTGATATGAGAGGAGAAAATGTCAACTTTCTGATCTTAAATGACATATCCATTTAAAAATACCTTTCCAGGGGTTAAGGATAAACCAGCACCTGTGAAATGAAGTTAAGGGAGACCAAAAGATAGAACTTGGTTCATCATCTACATAGTTTGCTCAAAAGAACACTTTCCTACTGCAAATTCCTACTCATACAAATTAAAATGCACAGAGAGCCTTAAATCCATTAAATCCTGAGGTCCTTTAGGCCACAAATTAGGCCACTGGGATAGTATCTAATGCAGGAATAGAGTACTGATTTGATTTGGTTTATTGATTCTATGTAAAACCTGGAAATTTGGGTGGGAAACAGGTGATAGCAGACTTCATAAGAAAGTTAAAACAGATAATATCTAAAATCCTTTTCACTTCTAACATTGGAAGAAAGGACTACTTCAAAGGTGTCTCAAGAGTTAAGTCTAAAGACATACACTAGAAAGGAAGGGGCTCAGGAGGGGGGGAAATGGCATTAGTTCTCACACAACTAAATCATGGATCCAAATGGTTCACTAACATGACGAGAACCCAATGAAGATACATCCAGTGACTGATTGAAGATACGTCCAGTGACTGATTAAAAGGCACAGATGAATATACAGGTGACCAAAATGACTTTATGAAGTCCTCTAACAATCCTATTTCCTTTCACGGTGACAAAGAATTTGGCTCATGTAAGATGCTAATTTTTCAAGAAATGGATACACAAAGGCAATTTTTTTGGGGGGGGGTACTGGGGATTGAACCCAGGGGCATCTTACCTCTGAACTACACCCCCAGCCCTATTTTTTATTTTGAAACAGGTTCTCACTAGGTTGTTGAGAGTCTCACTACTTGCTGAGGCTGCCCTCGAACCTGTGATCCTCCTGTCTCAGCCTCCCAAGTACTGGGATTACAAGGGTGAGCCACCATGCCTGGCAAATGCAAACTTTTAATCAAAACTTACATTAAGTTTCTTAAAATGGCACATTTGGCCTAAGTTACATCAACTATTTTTAAAAATTATGTTTTAAGTATTTGTACAGCTGAAGCCTCCCTAATATATAACAAGGGGGATATTTCTAATTGTGGAATCAGAGTTGTCCTAAGGCACAAAAACAAAGATAAATACCAGAATTAACCTATATAACTAGAGAAATACCTTTTCATGTAACAACTGAATGTGATGAATAACAAACTCTTTAAGAATAATGTGAAAAGCATCGCAGCTGCCTAAATTACACACACACACACACACACACACACACACTTCTTAAACTAGTAAATAACTGAACACGGGAAGTGTTAGGAGTCTGCTTTTGAAAAAGGTAAATAAGTAACTGAAGGTTATGTGCCTTTTCAATCTTTTCCGGTTTTTAATAGTCACCGTAAAAAATCCTGTCTTAAAAAAAAAAATCTCTACCAGCCACCATGGAGTTGCTTTTAAAAAGCCACTATAAGTTCAGACACATACAAAAAAAAAAAAATAACTACATAGAAAATATTTGAGTTTACTTTCCTAATACTTACAATTGCACCCTTGTTTCCAAAGCTCTGCAATTCACATCAGTGGGACCCACACCACACACACACACACACACACACACACACACACACACACACACAAATCTTAGAGACAAGAGAAAGTTAGCTTCCTAAAAGAAAGCACTTTGGTAAGAAGCACTGAAGAACCAGAATCTCTTTTTAATAAAGCTCTTACAAGTTTCTCTGCCAGGGAACACAGAAACTGACGAACCGTTGCACCTTTGGCTGAGGTTTAGCCCCGCAGTGGACCCACCGCACCTCTGCAATCTGCATTCAACCAGTTGCATTTACACCGCAGGGCAGCACGCCTTCAGAGCCCAGGATACCTAAGTGAACTCTGCGACTCCATTTCAAAGCTCCCACTCCCGGAGACCGGTTTTCCTTTCATCTCACCTACAGGGTCAACGTTTCATAAACTGGGAGATCAGGGAAGCCGGCGCAGGCAGGAGTGTGGCCGGCGAGGGGCAAGCGGGCGGGGCGTTCCGGGCTCGGGCAGCGGCGCTCACCGCGGCCGCCGCGAGGTCCAGCAATGGCTCCCGGGCCAGCCCCGCGCGCAGCAGCGCTCGGTCCAGTGATCACCATTCGGCTCACGTCGCCAAGGATCCCCTCCAGTGCCTGGCCTCTGCATCCGCCCAAGCCGCAGCGGACCGGCGCCGGGCTGGACTTTCCAAGTGGGAAGAGGACTGGGGTCCCTGCCCCTTCCAGCGGGCTCCAGCTTTTATCCGATTTTCGGGATCCCCGGGAGAAGCACGGACCTGAGCAGGACAGCCTTGGGAAGCCGCGAGCCGGAGGCTGCAAGTTGCACGAATCCACAGGGTCGGGCACAGCTCGCTCCCGCCGGACCCCGCAGCCGGGCGCGGTGCTGCGCCCTCGCCCGCTCTCCCCAAGCCCAAACTTCACTCCCTGCAAAACTTACAGCAAAGTTGGCCCCAAGTGGAGACGGCGCTCTCGGGGCGCGCACGTCGTCGCTTCAGCGCGCCCCCGAGCGCAGGGCCGGTCTGCCCGGGCCCTCCCTGGACCCGCACGCCCACATGGTGCGGGAGCCGGCCTCGCTGTCCCCGCGCCGCGCTCCGAGCTCCAGCCGCCCGCTCGGCCCGGCGCCTCACGCTCCCCGAGCGGAGGGATCCCTCCGCCCGCGGCCACGCCCTCCCGCGCCGGCGCTCGTTTCTCCTGCGCGGAAACTCGAGGCGACTTTCTGCAGCGCCCGGCTCAGTGGCCGCGGCTCCCGGGCCACGACGCCCCGCTCCGAGTCAAGACAGACCTTGTCCCTACGGAGGCCAGCTCCGTGAAGGAAGACGGGCAAGCACTCACGGTGATCTTACTACACTGCAAGTTCTGGGCTTGTTCTAATGCCGAGGTTAGTTATGGCCAGCACACAGACGCTGGTGCAAGGAATGAATAAGGAATGTTCCCTGCTAGGGAAGGGGAAATGTTAGCTTAGCTTCAAAAAAAAAAAAAAAAAAAAAGGTCAGCTAAGGCCTAAGGGAAAAGCTCCCCAAGCAACCCTTCAGCTTTTTTAGAACCGTCGGGAAATTACTGAATCAGCATCTGAATGCCTTGGTTCTGTGTCTGCAACTGTTTGGTGGGCAAAACTACTACAGGTCTCAAAGGGAATGCAGTTAGATCGGAATCTACTTCCTTCCAAAGTCCACACTACGTCCTAGGGAAATCGAAATGTTTCCTCCACGACCTCTTTGTGTAGAGCTGGTTAGATCCCAGAACCACCCGGGTGGCGGTACCGAGCACCCAACGCCGACCTCCCACGGAGGACGCCCCCAACTCCCAGGTCTGCGGGACAAAGGCTGCAGAGCAGCCTCGTGCACCTTCCTGGCCTTTCATCCCGCCCCTATTGGCCAGCAAACTGGAAACCCAGTGTAACTACTACAGGTTCCCTGGGGAGAAAGGGGAGCCCTAGGCATCCAGACGCCCCACTCCGGGAACTCCCTCCTGCGCCCGAGCGTCCAGTTTGTGCGTCCCGGGGCGGTGAGCCCATCCCCGGCGCGGGCAGAGCTCCAGACGCCGGTGCAGCACAGTGGAGACTCAACTGAAGCCCGCCGGAGTGTTCCAGATCGTTGGGACCTTCAGAAAGTTTGTGGGGCTCGAACGTTTTAACACAGCGAGGACGAAGAGATCCGATTTCCCTGGGACCGGTGGCACCGCGAGGCAGATGGGGGCGAGAGAGTCCTGTGTTAGGAGACTATTTCCTTGGTTCAAAGTTAATTTAGTCACTTCATAAGCCATCTTAAAGAAGGTGACTGGGAAAAATAAATAAATAAAGCTGTCTAGCATGCTACGGCCGGGAAGGGGAAAAAATGCCGGCAGAATGTGTGTACTGATTTGGAGCACTATAGTCCCCGCTCACTACTTAGAATGCACACAAACTCTCACGCTCAATCAATACCATCATCCGAAGACTTGTTTGGCCACCTCTACAATTGTGCAAAGTGCTCCCGGAGTTACAGGTCAATTTCTTTGATGGAACACCTCAAAAATAAGTGACCTGCTCTCCAGGCTCAGCCGGTTTGCGCCCCTTGCCGAATTCCAGCTCAACAAAACACACCATACTAGAATGCCAGCCGTTTGGGGGGCTGGGGAACGGAGAGTAGGAGGTAGTGCTAGGAGGAGAAAGAAAGTAAAAAGTACAGATACTGTACCGTAACATAAAATTACAGGATTTTCTAAATGGCACAAAAGAATTCCTGGAGAAAATTCTATTTTGTTAGTAAATAATAGCGCTTACTAGGGCTAAAATATCTGTTTCGAGAATACCTATTTTTTCCAATTAGGTTTTAATTGCCTGAAAGAAGTTGCACTTCGTCGCCACAGGATCTGCCAAGAGGCAGAGATACTCCGGCACTGCCACTATTTTACTGATCCTTCGGCCCCAATAGAATGAAATGGAGGTTCCTTTGCAGCTACCATCGAGTTACCTTCACATAAAGGAGAAAAATGTGGCTCAAGTTTCACGTCTGTCCTTTAAATAGTAGACCCTCCCTTAACCGTGTCCCCAGAGGCTCCAGGAAATTCGAGGAAAAGGGGACGGTTCCCAAAACTAAAACCCTACCACTACCACTACCTCTCCACCACTACCTCTGTATCCAGTCCACCCCAGCTTATTTTCGGAAATCGGATAAAGTATGGGCTGGGTGGATGGTAAACGAAGGTCGGGGCAGTGGCCACCGAGCTCCCCCGCCCACGTCCCTGGAGCGCCCGGCAGGTCCAAGTTCGCGGTCCGCTCGGAACAAGGCTCGGAGCGCGCCTTGCCGGATACCCGGACTAGAGGGCGCTGCTCCACTACGGATCACGCGGTCCCCGGTGCGCCCTCCCCGGGCACCATTTCTATAATAAGTTGCATTCGAAATCATGCACAAACGGCATCGCTCCTCAAGTTCTTTTGAACAGTGCTCTGTGTGTATTTTATGAGCTCCAAAAGCGATGCATACAGATCTTTCATTCCCTTGCCCCGCACAGCCAGAGGGGGTGTGCGGCTCCGTGAGCCTGGAAGACGCACACATATCCCACACTCGCTCAGAGCCAAACACTCCACGTTATTTCCTTTACGTTTAAACTTAAATACAAAAAAAAAGGCATACACCAACAAAGAACTCACCACTCTAGCCGAGTTCTCGGGGCTCCGCTTCCCACTCCGGGCAGGTCGGTAATCCCCACGCGGTTTGGGTATTTGTTAGGCGCCGTGTTGGAAGTCCCAACTTTGCCTCCCTCCGATCTTCAGCATATCCCCAACCCGAGTGCGACGAGCCCGCGCTGCCGGGACCCAGGTGGCCACATCTCCAGAGGCTTCCGACCTGGGGAAACTTGAGCACCCAAAGGAGGCAGAGGAGCGCGCGACGGCCGGGGAGTAGCCGAGTTCGTCAGGACATGCCCAGGCAGCCCGCCGCCGAGTTGGGGAGTTGCGGCCGGGAGCTGCGGCGGATCGCTGCCTCTTTCCCCACTCCCTCCTTCTTGGAGGAGCAGGGGGAGGGGAGGTGACGTCAGCGCCCCGCCTCGCCCCCGGCTCGGGTCGCCGGCCGGGTTCCCCAGCTGGGCCGGCCTCCCGGGCAGTTGCGGCCGGGCTGCGGGCGCCGGAGCAGCCTCGGGCTCGTCGGCCGCCGCGGTGTCTGCGGCCGCAGTCGTCCCCGCCGCGCAGCGCCCGCACTTCTGCAACCCTGCCGAGTCTTCGGGACTCTGCCGGGCGCTCGCGGTCCCCGCGCTCCGCACCTGAGCACCCCGGAGGGCCGCTGCGGTACTCTCGGGTTTACGAACCCCCTCCGGCAGCGTTTCCCACGCCTCGGACTGCAGGTGATGCTCTTCCTCTTCTGCAGCTGGAATTCGTCGCGATGTGTCGCCTGCCCGGTTTTTGCAGGGCGGAAGCGTCTCTGCAGATTGGACTGGACGACTTGTACTTTGTAGTCCTCCAACTTCTGAATGTGATATGTTTTAAATACTTGTGCTCTGGCGCTGTTTGTGGTCTTTGTGTTGAAAATCACAAGGCCGTATTTTTAATTTTCAAGTCCTTTCCAAATGTTCCTAGGTCTTCAGACCGTACGCTGAAGCATAGAAGGTTCCGAGGGTGGGGGAAGAGATGGGGGAGGAGCCAAATTTTAATGTGTTTTACTAGTCATCCGTAGCGATGGGGGCTAATACACCAATCAGTCTTCTACTCCTCGTAGCAATATAGATTTGGATAAACACAAACCCTGTTGAAGTTTAATTTATAAATAAATGCGTCGTGTTTTTTTTATGTAAGCGGCCGGTCTCCAGGAAAATATCTGCTCGTGGATTGTTGTTTAATGCCACTAAAGTACCAAAATATTAAGGAAATCCTTTCTGTAAATTAACACTGTCCCCAAAAGATTGGCATTATAATTGGGAGGGCTCTGGAAAAGGGGGAGGTCGCGGAGAAGGGATTCTATCAATATATTTGCATC
The DNA here is from genome assembly GCA_004027185.1 of Glis glis. Taxonomy (NCBI): domain Eukaryota; kingdom Metazoa; phylum Chordata; class Mammalia; order Rodentia; family Gliridae; genus Glis; species Glis glis. The sequence continues at coordinate 1,397 of PVJS01000720.1, read as the reverse complement.
CGTTTGTGTAAAATCTATTGGTCAGTTTAGCTGATTGTTCTCTTTGAAAGGTAGCAAAGACACAGGTGACAAGGCCAGGGGTTAAAACAATAAAGGACAGAAAAAGACTAAGTGGTTGGAGTATTGCGTGTGTTTAGCCTTCAGAAAGTAATAAAGCTGCTTGCTCTGAGTTCCAGTGTCCTCATCTGTGATATGGGAATATGTTTCACATGGTAAAAATGTATTTATCCATTAAACCCCTTTTATTTGCCAGGAAGGTAACATTCATGCCGGCAACTCATTTTTCCTGAGCATTACATAAAGTAACAAGCACACAGTAGGTAGTTAGTGTATCAGTTCTCTTACCTACCCCCCCCTTACTTTGCAACATTTCCCTTTTCTTGGGAGAAAGGAGGGCTCTAGGAAGCTAGGAGATAGGGGGCTATAGGAAAGGACCTTAGAGGCCCCTGCAGACTCAGGAGGCAGCGGAAGGTGCCAGATTCCTGGGGAGGGAGGAGGCAATCTGAAGGAAGACCGACTTAAAAGGCCAGCCTGTCAGTGCCCAGGGAACTTCTCAGGCTTCACTATTTCAACTACGCAGGATCACTCCTTTTATGTCAACAGTTGAAATTAGAAAATGACCACATATTACAAGTCCACAAAACAATAACACATACATTCCCCCCCAAGATGCTGCTGTGCAAGCTAATTTGGTTTTCTATAGTAGTCTTTAACGTTGTCATAGGTAAACCAAGTTATTTCTGTTTTTAAAAAAACACAAAGGAGAGGAACTTATGTACAACAATTTATGGTATTAATCAAAAATAGCTAGACTTAAAAGTGAGAGGAGAATACTTTTAACAAAACCTTTAAGCCTGCACTGCCCAATATAATAGGTAGTGACTAGCCACATGTGGCTACTTGCACTTAAATGAAATTAAAATTTACTCCCTTAGTCTCTCTAGCTACCTTTCACATATTCAATATCCATATGTAGTTAGTAGTTACTGTTTTGGTCAGAAGAGATTAAAAAAATTTTTCATCATGACATAGTTCTATCGGACAATGCGGACCTTTTCTAAACATTGCTATTGGTTTTTGAAAGGCTACATCGTATTAAAATTTCAGTGCCTTCAATTTTGAGTCACTTCTAAAGTATGGGGGAGTGGGGCGAAATCATGGAAGGATTCACTCATTCAGTAAATATTTGTCAAGTACCAACAATATGCTAGGGAAAATTATGTAAGACTCAGAATTTAATGAGGTAGGTGTGTTTAATGATTTCAGAAATATTAACATGGCCTTTCAGTTGCTTCACATCTTTGCCTAGTAGAAAACCTAGGAAAATCATAATTTAAAAAAAGAATTCTAAGTCATTTTTAGGAATAGCTGTAGAACTTTTTTTTTTTTTTTTAGTA